>MU721150.1:13808-29799 GCA_026770625.1 Nicotiana glauca | reverse complement strand
AATCATCTGGAATTTTAACTCTTCTGCATTTTCTTGCATTCACTCACATAACAGTTAAGCCTACTATCTAGGCGAGCAATTTTTTTTTTTTTTTTACTAAGTCCCAAATTTTTCAAAAATTTCGGCAGAGCCCCCTTTGTAATTGGGCCTATCCACCTGCTAGAGAATCACCAAAACCATCCTAACAACAAATCCACAAATTGATAAAGTATCATAATGTATATCAATAACATCAATCTCAATATTACATGTATTATATTATCAAAATTGATACATGGACATGCGTTGCACCTATTTGAATCGTAACACATAGAAAATACCTTTTGATCCACCATTATTGGGCTATTCAACCAAGTAAGAACATAATCTTTTCTTAATGTTTTTGACTTTCAAGGTGTGCTCCTCGACTCATAGATTTCGTCATAATACATTACATAATCACTTAATCTTCCTGAGTCTAAACTCATACCGTAACATGAAATTTACTTCACCCCAAATAGAAGACATGGAAAGATTCTTCACGCACCCATAACTTGGGACTACACATCCTATCACCATGGAAATCATACACTCAATAGTTCATCTATCATCCAGTAGACCTTCTTCGTCACTACCAATTCATAGGCAAGATCCGGCCTTAAGTCCTCCAAACTGGCCCAACATCAAACTCACGGAGATTACATCTCGTCCCTCGATCGGGGAATCACAAGCCATCAAGGCACATCTAATACTGAGCGCTCACGTGCGCATACAGACGTGTGGAAGGAATTTCAAGAGTTGTATCTCAAGCTGAATCAAGTACGCACGATAAGAATTCCAAGAATGCGAAGCTTTCCTAAAGGTTCTGCAGCCTCCCGAGGATAAGTACAGACGTCTCTGTACCGATCCGCGAGACTCTACTAAACTGGCTCATGACTCGCGAGACCAAGTAACCTAGGCTCTGATACCAACTTGTCACGACCCAAATCACGGTTGTGATGGCGCCCAGCACACTACTAGGCAAGACCGACCATTATTCACACTTAACCCAATTTGTCAAAAATACCGGATAGAAATATCAATTAATTCAAGATCAAAGTACTGAAGAGTTTAACAAAATACACAACATAATCTCACTAGGACCCGGTGTCACGAATATGAGCCTCTAGAATATAGAATATCACCCTAATACATAGTGTATCCAAAGTCTGATAATGCGGAAATGGAAAGGATATGATAGGAGGGAAGAAATCAATGATGCGAACGCCGTGCATCTACCTTGATACTCCCGAAATGCTGGATCCGCTGATCAACTAGATCTAGTGTGCCTGAGATTGCCCTGGATATGCACACAAGGTGCGGGGAGTAAAGTGAGTCCTCCGACCCAGTGAGTAACAAAAGTAACTACAGTCCGAAGATAAGAAAATCCAGTAAATACACAAAGTAAGCTAAAATCCAAATATACAACAACATATGGAACTGAGCAGCTAACCAACAGTATAAATACAAATACATAAATGCAATGCAATGCCTGTGATGGTACATTCCAGTACCCACTGCGGCGTGCAGCCCGAGCCATCCATATTTATTTATCATCGACGACACTCACTAGGGGTGTGTACAGACTCCGGAGGGGCTCCTACAGCCCAAGCGCAATATCTTGGTCAGTCATTTTTACCTGACCGGTCAGCCATTGTTACCTAACCAATTTATATCACACAGTGCCATTGTTACCATTGTTCCAAATATATATTACAATGCCATTGTTACCACTGTTTCAAGTATAACATACAGTGTATTGTTACCACTGTTTCAAGTCACTTTATAATCAGTCAAGAAAATAATATAGTAAGCCTCTTGGGCATTAAAAAAATAGAAGTTTCCAGCCCGAAATACATTTAAAATATCATTTATATTTTCAATGCTTAGAATTATGGCTGAGTTTGCAAAACAACATTTAAAACCTTGGACTGAAGTTAGATGATATGCAAATCATGCTTAGCAGTAATATATATCTTCGAAGGATTTTACAAGTCGGCGCAAGGCCCCAAACATGGCATCAAGCCCAGTAATATCAATAAAGTATGTATATCAATCACCAGTATAGTATAAACAACACACGGGATGGACCAAGTCACAATCCCCAATAGTATCCGACCCTGCACTCGTCGTGGAATGCGTGTCACGCCTCAATAAAGCATTACGATGTGAAAGTTTGGGGTTTCAAACCCTCAGAACAACATTTAAATCTATTACTCACCTCTACTTAAATTGGGAATTTATGGTCTCCAATCACTATACCATAAGTTGTAATACATGATTCATACTCATAATTCCATAATAATTCTATATATGTAAGTCTAAGGTGTAGGTTTACCTCTTGTAGACCAACTCTTGAAAGACAACTTTGGGGTGTTCTTGAGATTTTAAAGAACTCCTATGAAATCCAATCAAAATCATGTTGTAACTAGTGATTGAGAAGTGAAATCACCATGAAAACACACTTAAAAGCTTACCTTAGGAGTGCAATTTGATGCCTTGGTCGAATTGGGGGTGTTGGGGAAGCCCTAGGCTTGAGAAATGACTCAAGTTCTGTCATTTTGCCGTCCTTAGGTACTTAAAAACGCTCCAGGCACGCGAACTTTTGCATAGTTCGCGTGTTGTTCGCACATTTTTGCTGAGCATTCTGCCTCACACACGCGAAACGCGCGACTTCGCGCGCTCTGACACCAGACCAGTGAAATGGTCATAACTTCCTGTATACACCTCCAAATGACAAACGGTTTGATCCGTTGAAAACTAGACTCAAAGGGATTTAATATGATAGGTGTTTCATCATCCAACGCATTATATAACTAGAGATATTGTCGTCCAAAGTGAGGTCTTGTGCGCACTCATTTACAACTTTCGTCTATTATGAAAGTTTCCAACTTTAAAAGCTCCCGTTAACCATCTGAAATCACCCCGAGGCCCCCTGGACCTCAACCAAAAATACCAACACTTCCTAAAACATCATACAAACTTGTTCCAATCATCAAAATGCATCAAACAACGCCAAGACCATCAAATTACATCGAATTCAAGCCTAAGTTCTTCTAAAACTTCCAAAACACACATTTGATCAAAAACCCTACCAAACCACGTCCGTATGACCTGAAATTTAGTACACATATCCCAAATGACCTAAAGAAGCTACAACAACTCTCGGAATTCCATTCCTACCCTCGGATCAAAATCTCACCTATCAACCGAAATTCACCAAAATGCTAACTTTGCCAATTCAAGCCTAATTCTACACCGGACCTCCAAATTCAATTCCGATCGTGCTCCTAAGTCACAAATCATCCCATGAAGCTAACCACATCAGCGGAATTCACATCCGAGCCCTCTAACTAAATAGTCAACTTCCGGTTGACTTTTTCAAAACAAGCTTCTCTTTAAGAGGTTAAGTGTCTCATTTCCATCTAAAACCAATCTAATTCTACCCGATCACCTCAAATACTGATATTGAAATATAGAGAAGCATATTGTGGAGGAAATGAGATGGTAACTAATAAGACGGCAGGTCAGGTCGTCACAACATGTAAGTAGAAGAGAGAAAACGGTTGATAGCCGAGAGATCCATTTGGTTCTATAATCATGGCCCCTCCTCTAGTAGCCAGATTTCCCCCCCCCCCCATAATGTTCTCCTCCCCTCTGTATATACTAACAATTTTTCCTTTTATCTAGCGGTCTTTGATCGACGTGCTTTCTCATGACTTAGTCCTTTATTACTTGCTCAAGAGATTACACTTATTTTGGCCAAACATAATTAATTCTAGATCTAGATATATTGGATATAAAAGTTGTAGAAGAATAAATAGATTTAATATTTCTTCAGATGGTTATTACATATCAATTAGAAATGATAAGCTTACATTTATGACAGGATTGTATTATAATCGTAATATCATGGAAGGAGAAGAGAGAAAACTGTTGATAGCTGAGAGCATGGAAGAAGAAGAGAGAAAAGTGTTGATAGATGAGAGATCCATTTGGTTCTATAATCATGGCCCCTCCTATAGTAGCCAGATCCCCCCACTTTATAATGATCTCCTCCCTTCTATATATATTAACAATTTTCCCTTTTATCCATCGGTCTTTGACCGGCTTGCTTTCTCATGACTGAGTCCTTCATTACTTTCTCAAGAGATTACACTTATTTTACGATATAAGTTTTCTAGTGGCTTGACTCCGGCAGGGACCGTGGTGCTCATCGCCATTATGTCTCATAGGCATGACCATGGCAGGGTCAACCTCTTCACCGTGTCATTTTATGATAACCATCTGGTGGTCAGATTTTGACCCATATAGTTAGTCCCTCCGTTGTTGGGGTCGTCTTTTCGGCGAGCTCAATGGACGGACCTTGTGTGCAAGAATTTGGAGAAATCTGATGCGTGGACGGGATTCTTATGGCGAGGTGGCGATGTGATGCTTTAAGTACTTTACCGAACCATTATTTCCGTTCGGAGATGGATCATCACGTCAAGTCGAAATACCATGGATGCCCGTTGTGGGTTATTATGACGTACGTTTTCCAAGCGCCGCCTCATTTCTCCTGCCCTTTCAACTTTTTGGTGATTCTCGGGTTTCCCGCTCAGGGTATTTGTGTTCCTTTATATGGGGGAATCCACCATTCGATTGTTACGCTTTTGATTTACCTGAGGAATTTCACAAACTTCCACCATTCGCTTGACCACCCTCTCCATTTCTTCATCACTTTTGTTTATTCTGATCGAGCTTGATAAATGGCTGGTATCTCTTCCTAGACTGAGGGATTCGTCGAAGCTCCGGTGCCAAAAAATGATGTACCTCTTCATGGAAAGGGAACGGAGGTGACAGAAGACAAGGGGTTTCCGACTGTGGCTGAGATACTGGCCCATCCGGGGAAATTATGGACCGATTTTAACACCCCTATCAATAGTGAACATGAACCTATTTTTTCCACCATGGATGAAGCGGAGATTAGGTTGCTCAAGGCTAAGTGGGGGATCCCAAATCATATCAACATGACACCAGTGACAGGGGCGGACATCGTACGTCTGAATCGTACGTCTGAACCGCCTGGGGTACTATGCATTTTATGCATATCCTTTTGTAGTCAGATAGGCGTTTCCTCTCCCCTCTCTAGTGATAGACTTATGCCGCTTCTATGAGGTGTGCCCAACTCACCTCTCACAGTACGTGTACAAGCTCTTTCTCATGCTCATCAAGTATGCAAAGCTCACCGGTCGAGGGATTACTTTGGGTCACATGCTTTATATTTTTGCCCCTCA
Organism: Nicotiana glauca; assembly: GCA_026770625.1. Taxonomy (NCBI): domain Eukaryota; kingdom Viridiplantae; phylum Streptophyta; class Magnoliopsida; order Solanales; family Solanaceae; genus Nicotiana; species Nicotiana glauca. Next base: position 24,505 of record MU721150.1, on the reverse strand, counting down.
ATTTCTTTGGGGCACTATGATCCATATGCGCCATCGAGTAACTAATAGTTTAGTGGTAAAGATGGATGATAAGGCTAATCGTCGCTTCTAGGGAAGTTATTTTTACGATCGGACATAGCACCTTGTGGCGTACCCGGAAGGGTTTCCTAAGACGTGGAACTTCGCTCGTAAGTTTTCCTCGTTTATTTTGCGATTTCTTTCAAGGTGGTCGTCGATCGTCATTATTTGGGTGATTTTTCTGACATGTTTTCGCTTTTGTAGCCGAGAGACTACCTCTCACCAGTTGATGATATCCGTGAGTGGGTAGGTGTAGTTCTTCACCATACAAGGGGAATTCGTGAGTAGGCGTCCTACCATAAGAAATACAAGCGTAAACCTCTCACTGGTGAGTCGGCCTGTTCTCCTCGCCTTATGGTTCGATTTTGTCATTATATGGCTATTTTTCTTTGTTGGCAGGGAGAGCGCGAATGACAAGGGCTCATCTACCTGTGTTTCATCAACCGGCGCCCCTACCCGTCTTGTGCAAAGAGCTTCCATCTGGCCTGCATCGAGAGCCGCTAACCAACCCACACCTACGACCGGGGTTACAAACGCGATGGCTGTTCCTTGACCCGAAACTCTGGTTTCTACCATCCGCTCAACGGGCAAGTCATCCCATGGTGACAGTGGAGAGGCTCCGTCAAAGAGACAACAGGTGGCCCTGGAAGTGGTGCCTAAAACCAAAATATCATTGGAAGGCGACCTTTCCTTGACGACTCCCGAAGTGGGCGGTGATGTCAACCCGATCATAGAGGCTACACCAGTTATGAGGGATCAACAGATCGAAGTGGTGCAGAGACGGAGTCCCGAGGCTTCCAATACTATCTTTGGCAACCCTTCGTCATCCCGGTCGACTCGTACTTCCTCTTGGGCTGAGAAGAGGGGGAAAGGCATTGTGGTCGACGATTACAAGTCTGAATCCAAACCATTATGACGATTACGGCGTTAGGATGTTTGAGGAAGGATTTACCCGAACCATGTTAATAGTGGGAGGTCTCTATCGGATACTCGAAATTCCGTCGGACCTCAGCCTTTTTCAAGACATAGTGGACTTTGTGTTGCAGTTTGTTCTCCTATGCTCGACCGCAGAGAGCAGGGCTCTTCAGGACATCAGCGATGCTGAACTATCCGTGGAGTGGCTGCGATGGGTCTAAGGGTGAGCTCCTCGTATATTTTTCTTTGTTTGTTTTTATTATTTTTTATCTTGGCCCTTATCGACTACCTTCTTCTTTTTGTTTTCAGTCTTACATTTTGGAGATCAAGAGTGCTCGCATGACCGAGACTCGGGGCAAGATTTTCCTGATGATGCTTGAAAAGTATTGGCAGTATCGTCATAGATTCCGTGAGATACATGAGCGGCTCAAGGCGGGTACTGGCACCCAATCCCTCCGAGAGGAATTGGAAAAATGGGACCATGAGCTTATGCAATCCATTTGCAGGCGTAGTGTGCTCGAGGAGCTGCTTCGCACCAAGGACGAAGAACTCGAGTTAGGAAAAGGGGTTTCTATTGACCGCGAGCATCTTGAGGTAAAGGTGTCATCATTACAAGCTGAACTAGATTAGAGTGCTACTAGCGTTGAAGTTTTGAGTGCAGAATGGATAGGTAAGTTAGCCGAGCTGGAGAGAAAACTTGCTGAGTTAGATAATGCCGAGAATGCTCGGGCCTCGGCTTTAGTAAGGGCGGAAGCATTGGAGGACACTATATGTATCCTTCAATCCTAGTAGGAGTACGAGAGGGAAATGTCCACGCTATGGGAGGCGAGGCTCAAAGAGCACATCGGCGAAATTGATAGGGAGGCTTCGAGCCTAGGGGATCGTTTCGTAGAGCTCGAGGTTGAGAGGGTGTAGTTATTAGCTCAAGTTGAATCTGCCTGTACCGCCATTCCTCATCACCTGCATAAGCTTTGGGTCCACGTCGAGACCCAACGATACATATACAAGGGTTTGTGGGAGGCGGGCAATGTTTCTGAGGCTACTTATGAAGAAGCCCGGGAGAAGGCACGAGAGGCACGCGTCCATTGCGGCTACAACCCTGCGACACTGGAGGCCAGCGAGGACGCTGGTGTTGAGGAGGAGTTTCCTGAAGACAATGATGAGAAGGATGGCGGTGATGATGCCGAGTGAAAAGTTATTGCTGCTCCAATATTCTTTTTTTTGTGTTTCTCTCTCTTTTTATTTCGGGCCTGTTTCGACCTTTTGTAAGGTGCTTCTTTTAATCACGTATATATAAATAAAATAGTTGTTTTGACTTTGTATGTCCTTTGATTTTCTTTCCCTTCCTATTGTTCGTTAAATCTTTTCATTTTGGCGTAGACCTTTGGATTTTTACGTGACGAGTCCATGATTTTTTGATTCTGGAATCCGACCTTGATCGGATAGAGTAGGGTCTCGTCGCGTGAGTCCGAACGAAGTCACTTTGGACTCACACGTTTAGACGAGGTTGACTTCTAATTTTTTGATGGCCGTTAGCATTAAGGGTGTTATTTCAAGCTAAGACTGAAATGTTGACCCATCAGAATTCGAGCAAGGTCGAATTCTTCTTTTAGCAATGGACATTGACCTTAGGGGTGTTATTTCAAGGTAAGATCAAAATGTTAACCCTTTATATTACGAGCAAGGTCGAGTTTTTCTTTGGCCGTAGGGGGTGTTATTTCGAGCTAAGGTCGAAATGTTAACCCTTTCTATTTCGAGCGAGGTCAAATTCTTCTTTTGGCAATGGCATTTTACCGTAGGGGTGTTATTTCGAGCTAAGGTTGAAATGTTAACCCTTTATATTTCGAGCGAGGTCGAATTCTTCTGTTAGATATGGCCTTTGGCCGTAGGGGTGTTATTCGAGCTACGGTCAAAATGTTAACACTTTATACTTAGAGCGAGGTTGAATTTTTCTTTTGGCGATGGCCTTTGACCGTAAGGGTGTTATTTCGAGCTAAGGTCAAAATGTTAACTCTTTATATTTTGAGCGAGGTCAAATTCTTCTTTTAGAGATGGCCTTCAACCATAAGGGTGCTAAGCTAACATAAAAATGTTAACCCATTATCCTATTGTCGTAGATTATTTGAGACCTTTACAGGTCACCGTTCTGTTTGTGCGTACGTCGGGGTGTTCCCGGCATGCTAGATCTTGTTGTTATTGGAGAATATTCGGTGTTCTCTAGGTGAGTCCCAGTTTTTCTTAACTTCTCTTGCATTGGGGAATGCTATGCGTCTCCTGGGTGTGTCCCAATTTTCTTAATTTCTCTTGCACCGGAGAATACTATGCATTTCCTTGGTAAGTCCCAGTTTGCTTTACTTCGCTTGCACTGGAGAATACTATGCGTTTCCTGGGTGAGTTCCAATTTGCTTAACTTTACTTGCACTAGAGAATACTGCAGTGGAAAGCACAAAGTGTTGCTCTATTTCATTCACTGGAGAATGCTATACATGTTTGTTTCATACATATATTGAAGGAGTTTTCATGTGTCTAGTCCCTTAATCTTCCGACCTGGAGAAGCAGTTGGGGTGACAAATCATACTTGAACTTTGAGACGTCCCCTTTGTCACTTCGTCAGAAATCTCCCAGAGATGACCCAATTGTGAAAAAAAACCCGGGTGTGGGAATAAGAGTATGACTTGAGGGGAGTCCTTCAGAAATCGAAGTATTTGAGGTGAGCGACATTCCAATATTTTTGTAGTAGTTTTTCTTCCATTGTTTCTAATTGGAATGCTCCTTTGATTGCTTACCCACACGAGTGCTCGCATTTCTATTTGAGCCAACCAAGGAAGGAAGATAAACCAAAATGAAATTCTCTGTTACCTCAACCCGACGAGTCAGTAAAAGAGAGAGTGACGTGGTATTACTCGCTCCGCCTGGTGCTCGGATGGTGGTTTTAGATTTTGGCGGTCGTGTTCGGCTCTATCGTTACCAGCATCTAGGCTTCACATGGGTTGGGCCTGCCTAACTCGCTGAGGGGGTGAAATCGAATCTTGGCCCAATCTCGCCCAATTTGTGCCAACAACAAGAGAAACATGTCGTACTTCGTTCATAGACCATCCAGTGTGCGGGGGAATGTGAAAATAGGGTAGGATGTGACCATTCTTTCAGAAGACCGCGCATCAAGGTTCTATTCTCTCTCAAGGGGTAGGAGTGCAGGTCAATATATAGGGTGAATACGTCGAATGAGGTTGTGGTCATGCCAGATGACTGTGATCCTATTCCGAACATGCATACATCGCGCCAGACCTACTACCGCTCTTTCGAGTGGATGTTTGTGTTGAGAGGGTGAGGCCATGATAGCTTGATAGTGATATTTCGTCGGTTCTAGATCTAAAGGAAACTAAGAAATTTGGCTAAGAAATCTCCACAGATGGCGCCAAATTATTTGACCAAAAATCGTTAAATCCTTTGAGTAAACCAATTAGTAGATAGGGAGGATAAATCTTAGCCAAACATAATTAACTCTAGATTTAGATATATTGGATATAAAAGTTGGACATGAATAAATAGATTTAATATTTCTTCAGATGATTATTACATATCAAGTAGAAATGGTAAGCTTACATTTTGACGGTATTATGCAATAATCGTAAGAGCATGGAAGGAGAAGAGAGAAAGTTGTTGATAGCTGAGAGATCCATTTGGTTCTGTAATCATGGCCCCTCCTGTAGTTGCTAGATTTTCCCCTTTATAATGATCTCCTCCCCTCTATATATACTAATAATTTTTCCTTTTATCAAACGGTCTTTGACTGGCGTATTTTCTCATGACTGAGTCCTTCATTACTTGCTCAAGAGATTACGCTTATTTTACGATATAAGCTTTCTAGAGGCTTGACTCCGGCAGGGACCGTGGTGCTCGTCGCCATTACGTCTCATGGGCATGACCATGGCAGGGTCAACCTCTTCACCGTGTTATTTTTTGATAACCATCTGGTGGTAAGATTTTGACCCATGCAAGAAGTAAGAATTACTAAGTAAATGTATATATATGTTACGTCATGAATCAAACAATAGATAAATCTTGAACTTGATAATTTGCAACAAGAAAACGAGATGAATGAAGATATATAGTTGATATGGAAGACGTATTCGTATCTAAGAGCAACTGGGAAGAATTTTACATTGTTGCCGTTTTGTGATGGAGGGTCGGAGGATGTGTATAAAGGCAGTAATTCTATTATGATATTGATATTATCAATTTATAAATCTAGAAAATTTTGTTTTATTTATTTTACATGACACCATTACCGTTTGGAAAAGTACGCAGATTTTAACACATTTTTTCATATTAGGTAGTGAATTATGTAGTACTCCATTCAATTATTGTTGTAGTTTGGTTGAGCAGTAAAAATGTAATAGTTGACTCTAATTTGAATCGTGTGATGGTAAACTAAAGACGTGTATTTAAAGGGAATATAATACTACTAGTGAATACCGCCGAGACAGTCCAAGAAACAAAGTTCTACGTGATCGAAGGGGACATGAGATATAATACTCTACTCGAAAGATTATGGGTGCACAACATGAGGGCGGTACCTTCGACCTTGCACTAGGCGTTGAAGTTCCTACACCAGGAGGAATCAAGATGGTATACGAAGAATATCAGACTGCAAAGAAGATGTTCGCAGTCGATGAAGTACTCCCTGTGCCTGCCGTCTCGGTATTAAGGAGCACGGAGCGACCAGAAGGTTGAAGTTAAATAGCAACCACCGACGTTGGTCCTGGCCAGACTGGAGGAACTAGGTGTTGACGAGGAGGATGATTACGGAGTTATGAGATCGTTCATAGCTCCTGATGATACCGATGCCACCAAATCGATGGTCGAAGAGTTGGAGTATAAGTCGCATTGATCGAACACATGCCAGATCAAAAGGTATACCTGGGAATGAGGTTAACCCCCGAGCTCTGAAAAAACGTATTAATTTCTTTAAGCTAGTGTAGCTTGTTTCGCTTGATCCTATCTTGACATGACAGGGATTTCACCCGAGGTAACCACTCATAAGCTGAGTTTGGACCTAAAATTCCACCCGGTTAAGCAGAGGAGAAGGCCTCAGTCCAAGGTCAAGCATGCATTCATTAAGGACGAAGTATCTAAACTCCTTAAAATATGGTATATTCGGAAAGTCAAGTACTCGGAATGGTTAGTAAACGTAGTGTTACTACCTAAAAAAAGGAAATAAGCTAAGAATATGTGTATATTACAAAGACTTGAACAAGGCATGCCTTAAGGTTTCTTTTCCTTTCCCTAACATCGATCAGATGATCGATGCAATAACCAAGAACGAGATACTCAGCTTTCGCGATGCCTATTCTAGGCACAACCAGATTCGGATGGACCCGGGAAATCAAGAAAAGACTTCTTTTATCACTAAATTTAGCAGCTATTGTTATAACATAATTCCATTCGGACTAAAGAACGCAGTGTGATGACTCAGTTGGTCGCTTTAAGAATTAATGTCATGATCCCATATTAACTGTATTCTCTGTAATTAGTTCTACTAATATGAGTTGTTGGGAGGATTCGTTTTGAGTTTCGGAGTATTTTGGGACACTTAGTCCCTAAATGAGAGTTTAAGCTTTAGAATTTCGACTGCAGTTAGAGCAGTGTGAAGATGGACTCGGAATGGAATTATGTCAATTCCGTTAGCTCCGTTGGATGATTTTAGGCTTGGGGGCATGTTCAGATTGTGTTTTGGAGGTCAGTAGCTTAATTAGGCTTGAAATGCTGAAAGTTAAATTTTTGAAGTTTCTGGTTCAATAGTGAGATTTTGATATCGAGGTCAAAATGGAATTCCGGAAGTTGGAGTAGGTCCATCATGTTATTTGACGTGTGTGCAAAATTTCAAATAATTCAGATGAGGTTTGATAGACTTTTTGATCAAAAGCGAAAATTTGAAGTTTTGAAATCCTTAAGCTTGAATCCGAGGGTGATTTGGTATTCCGACATTGTTTTGAGTGTTCCGAGGGTACAAGTTTGAATAGGGGTATATGGCTTATTGATATTTTTGGTTGACGTCCAGGGGGCCTTGAGATGATTTTGGAAGGTTGACAGAAGAAATTGGGAGATTTGGAAGCAGCTTTAGCTGCTGGAGTTCTGTTATAACCGCACCTGTAGTTTGGAGACCGCAGGTGCGTGATCGCAGAAGCAATGGAGGAGACGCAAATGCGGCCAGGCTCTTGGAGACCAGAATCCGCAGGTACGAGAGATTGAGCGCACCCGCGAGACCGCAGGTGTGGTAAAAGAAGCGCAGGTGTGGCCCATTGCTTTAAGTGGAATTTCATGCACACCTGGGTCCGCAGGTGCGAGGAAATGGCCGCAGGTGTGGAAACCCTGGGCCAGAACCTATATAAGGTATCTGTCGAGATTTTTGTCCATTCTTTCACCATTTTCATTCGGATTTTGATCTTTTTGGGAGGTTTTTGAGAGAGAATTTAGGGGAGCTTCGAGGAGGTTAGGTTTTTGGAACCCAAACTCGTTATTATGGTATTTTTCTATGGATTTGGCAAGAAATTTATGGAAATTAAGGGTTAAATTTGGGGGTTTTGGGTTTGAAATCGGAGACTTGGAATTGGAGATTTGAGGGGTTGTTTGTGGTCTGATTTTTGTGTATTTGGTATGTTTGAACTCGTGAGAGTGTGAGGATTCTAGTTTGCAAATTTTATCCGATTCCGAGATGTGGGCCCGAGGGACTTTTTGGGCGATTTTCCTAATTTCACATGTTAGTTTCGAATTAATTAGCAGAATTAGTTACTTAAAGTTATATTTAAATTATGCAATTACATTGAATAGATTTGGTCCTTTTGGAGTCCGGTACTTGTGGCAAGAACGTGGTTTCGAGTTGATTGAGACGGTTCAAGGTAAGTGGCTTGCCTAACCTTGTGTGGGGAAATCTCCCTTTAGGATTTCGTATTGATGATATATGAAACACCTTGTACGTGAAGTGACGGGTGCATACATGTGCTAATTATTGAAAATTATGTTTTCATTAAGTAACTAAAATTTGTATTTTCTTCCTTGTTGAACACTACTTGCAATTTAATCCTACTGTTAGCTTAGGGAAGCATGTCTAAGTTATTTTATTGCTTTACTTGCTCAAACTGTTTTATTTGAATTTCGTACAACATGCTAGATTAGAAATATTAGTTTTTCCTTGGTATGAAATTGGATAGGATTGAATATTCTTCATGATGATGTTGTGTGTTTACATTGGGACAACAGGCAATATCCCGGGAGATCCCCCCTTGCTTGTTTATTTGGGACTACGAATTGGTATTTCGGGAGATCCCCCTGCACATTTATATTGGGACTACAAGACTGCACCTGGTAGATTTTTCCTTTACTGAGATTTACATTTGGGACTACAGATTGATCTTCCGGGACATCCCCTGCGCATATGAACTGGACTACATAACGATATCCCAGCAAATCCATTAGATATATACTTTTGGAACTACAGGACGATATCTTGAGAGGTCCCCGGTTGCTATCTCTGTGAAGATCTCTCTTCTTTCTGTGATTTTTATCTGTGTTGTAGTTAGGGGTGTTCATGGTTCGGTTTGGATCGGTTTTTCCCTAAAAAAAAACAAGCCAAGTAAGTCAGTTTTTCAAATACTAGAACTAGACCAAACCAATTAAGTCAATTTTTCTCAGTTCGGTTTATGTTTTTTTTTTCCAGTTTTTTCTTATACACTACCAAACACATATTCCGGCGACCACATTTTCAATGTAACACTATCAAATCAATTGCCCTTTGAGAAATCTATTATTTACCAAAATATATTGATGATAATTGAATCAAATATTGATGAATAATTTAAGAACTCATTTAAAAATATGTTATTTTTAATACGAAATGGATTCTTATACTAAACAAAAGAAAACTACCAATTAAACTAGAATGTAAAGGTAAATAATAATTTTAAAAGTGCAAAATATTAACATTTACAATTAATTTTTTGAAACTTTGTATAACAATATGCATATATATAGTTGTAATAATAAATTTGAAATAACTACTCCAATAGTCGGTTTGGTTCTATTTTTTTTCTGATTAAAACTAAAATCAGACTAAATTTGATCAGTTTTTAAAATTCAAAATGAAAACCAAACCAAACAAAAAAGTATTAGTTTTTTTGGTCGGGTTGGTTTGGTTTTCAGTTTGGTTCGGTTTTTCGAGTTTTTATGAAGACCCCTAGTTGTAATCGCTCATGCGGTTTGGGGACCGTAGGTGCGTGATCACAGAAGTGATGGAGTAGACGCTGAAGGGGCCAGGCGCTAGGAGACCAGAATCCATAGGTGCGAGAGATTGAGCACACCTGCGAGACCACAAGTGCGGTAAAAGAAGCGTAGGTGCGGCCTAGTACTTTAAGTGGAATTTCGCAGATGCTCACCTGGGACCGTAAGTACGAGGAAATGGCCGCAAGTGCGGAAACCCTGGACCAAAACCTATATAAGGTTTTAGTCGCGATTTTTACCCATTCTTTCACCATTTTCATCCGAATTTGAGCTTTTGGGGAGGTTTTTGAGAGAGAATTCAAGGGAGCTTTGAGGAGTTAAGGTTTTTGGAACCCAAACTTGTTATTATGTTATTTTTCTAAGGATTTGGCAAGAAATTTATGGAAAATAAAGGTTAAGTTTTGGGGTTTCGGGTTCGAAATGGGAGACTTGGAATTGGGGATTTGAGGGGTTGTTTGTGGTCCACATTTTGTGTATTTGGTATGTATGAACTCGTAAGAGTGTGAGGATTCTAGTTATGCAAATTTTATCTAACTCTGAGACGTGGGCCCGGGGGGGAATTTTTGGGCGATTTTCCTAATTTTGCGTGTTAGTTTCAATTTAATTAGTTGAATTAGTTACTTGAAGTTATATTTACATTATGAAATTACTTTGAATTGATTTGGGACATTTGGAGTCGGATACTCGTGGCAAAAAATATGGTTTCGAGTTTATTAAGCTGGTTCGAGATAAGTGGCTTGCCTAACCTTGTGTGGGGGAAACTCCCCTTAGGATTTGGTATTGATGATTCATGAAACACCTTGTACGTGAGGTGATGAGTGCGTACATATTCTAATAGTTGAAAATCCTGTTTTCATCAAGTAACTATAACTTGTGATTTCTTCCTTGTTGAACAATACTTTCAATTTAAGCCTACTGTTAGCTTAGGGAAGCATGTCTAAGTGATTTAATTGCTTTACTTGCTCAAACTGTTTTATTCGAATTTTGTGTAGCATGCTAGGTTAGAAATATTTGTTTTTCCCTGGTATGAAATTGGATAGGATTGAATATTCTTCGTGATGCTGTTGTGTGTTTACTTTGGGACTACGAGCGATATCTCGGGATATCCCCCCTTGCTTGTTTATTTGGGAATACAGACTAGTATTCCACGAGATCCCCCTGCACATTTATATTGGGACTACGGAACTGCACCCGGTAGATTTCACCCTGTACAGATATTTACACTTGGGACTACGGATTTGTATTCTGGGAGATCCCCTACGCATTATGAACTAGACTACGTGACGGTATCCCGGGAGATCCATTAGATATTTACTTTTGGGTCTACAGAATGATATCCTGGGAGATCCCCGGTTGCTATCTCTGTGCAGAGCTATCTTCTTTCAATGATTTTATCTCTGTAGTTGTTGTTTTTATTCTTATTAGCGTGTTGCTTTATACTGTTTTAT
>MU721148.1:121940-148934 GCA_026770625.1 Nicotiana glauca | reverse complement strand
TTTTTTTTTAAAATGATCTTTTCAACAGTTGCGAAAATAATTTCAACAAGTAGAAATAATCAGAAATCTGCCCCTCGGGCTCAATATCAACTTCTCAGTGCAGTATCAGCCCCGCAGGCTCACTCCCAACTCACAAGGTACAACATCAGCCTCTCGGGCTCACTCCCAACTCACAAAGTACAAGCCTCTCGGGCTCACTCCCAACTCACAAAGTATAACATCAGCCTCTCGGGCACAACACTCCATTAACAAATAACACCAGGGTGTCTGGTGAACAGTGCAAGAAGCAGCATGGATGCCAATGATATGAGTGCTGAATGTCATGACAACATTACAAAATGAGAACGAATGCATCAGTGCAATGCAATGCATATGACGGTACACTCTAGTACCCGCTGCGGCGTGCAGCCCACTCCATTTATTTATCATCGACGACGCTCACTGGGGGTGTGTACAGACTCCGGAGGAGCTCCTACAGCGCAAGCGCAATAACAAGCCATCTCGTGGCATCACATCTAGGCTTTCAGCCTTATATCAATACCAGTATAATCATCTAGGCACTCGGCCTCAATATCAATGTAACACCGCTGCGGCGCGCAGCCCGATCCATGCTCAATCCAGAAAAATCATCATAAGCCCCTTGGGCATTTATAAAACAAGAGTCCTCAGCCCGAAATATCATTTAAAATATCATTTGAGTTTTCAAAACTTAGAAGTATGACTGAGTTTGCAAAACAGTAATTAAAACCTTGGACTGAAACCAAATGATATGCAAGATATATTAAAAACAGAAATATCAATTCCTGAAGGATTCACATAGTTGGCACGAAGCCCAAACATGGCAGTCATCCCATAGTATGATGATACAAGCAGTTTCAATCAAATACACGGAAAAATCAACAACCGGGACGTACCAAGTCACAATCTCCAATGGTGCTCCACCCCACGCTCATATCCGGCATGCAAGTCACTCAATACAGCACTATGATGTGCAAATCTGGGGTTTCAAACCCTCAGGATATCATTTACAAGTATTACTCACCTCGAACCGGTAAAATTCCTCGCTCGCGACGCCTTTGCCCCTCAAATTGGTCTCCACGCGCGTCGAATCTAACCAAAACCAGAGCGAATACATTACAATATGCTAAGGGAACAATACCCAATCGAAAATAATCGAAAAATATCAAGAATCTCGAAACTAACAAAACCCGAGCCCCGGGCCTGCTTCTCGAAAAATTATAAAACTAACATTACCGGATTCCTCGTCTCTCCACGAGTCCATACATATCAAGAACTCCCAAATCTGAGCTCAAATGACCTATCAAATCCCAATTTAAAATATCAAAAACTCAAGCCCTAGCTTTACCCCCTTTTCAATGAATTTCCACCAATTTCCATGTTAATTCTACCATAAACTTGAATAATTAGGCCAAGGAACTTACCTCCATTTGATTCTCAATCAAAACCCTCGAAAATTATCGCCCAAAGCTCTCCAAGATACTCAACAATGGAGGAAAATAACCCCCAAGTCGCGGATGAAATGCCATTTTAAAACCCTTCTGCCCAGGCCGATTTTCACTTCTGCGGTCCCGTTTCCGCTTATGCGGCCAAAAATCCGCTTATGCGGTTCTCACTTAAAAGCCCAAACTCTGCTTTTGCGACTCGGACTCCGCTTCTGCGGTTCACCTCGACCGCTTCTGCGATTCGATTTCCGCTCCTGCGGAACCGCTAATGCGGACCAAGTTCCGCTTCTGTGTAACTTTCACTTAAGGGGCATGACCGCTTCTGCAGTCCAGAACTCGCACACGCGATACCGCTCCTGCGGTCAAGACTTTCGCTTATGCGGACACTGCTGAACCCTCACCTTTTTGCACCTGCGGAGCTTCTTCCGCTTCCGCGAAGCCGCATCTGCGGTCTCCCTTCCGCAGATGCCGAAATACCTGCTGCAACAAAACCAACAAAACTTCCAACTTCAAATTCTCTCATTCAACCATCCAAATTCACCCCGAGGACCCCGGGACCTCAACCAAAAGCACAAACATGATCTACTCCCTTATTCAAACTTGCTCGAATCATCAAAATGCCATCGTTAACATCAAAATCCTCAATTTTCATCAAATCAAAGCCTAAGTTTCTTAAAAACTTCAGAATTGCACATTCGATAAAAAACCCGACCTAAACACCTCCGAATGACCTGAAATTTTGCAGACATATCCAAAATCACCAAACGAAGCTACTGCAACTCTCAGAATTCCATTCCCACCCTCGGATCAAAATCTCGCCTTTTAACCGGAATTCGCCAAAACTCAAACTTCGCCAATTCAAGCCTAATTCTATACCGAGCCTCCAAAATCAATTCCGGTCGCACTCCTAAGTCACAAATCACCTCCCGGAGCTAAACAAATCACCATAATTCACATCCGAGCCTTCTAACTATATAGTCAACTTCCGGTTGACTTTTCCAAAATAAGTTTCCTTCAAAGAGACTTGTGCCTCATTTCCAACTAAAACCAATTCAATTCTATCCGATCAACTCAAATACTGATATTAAAACATAGAACAACATAATATGGGGGAAACAAAGCGGTAACTCACGTGACGACGGTCCGGGTCATCATATTTAATTACAAACAACACCGAGGCTGTGCTAATATGTCCAACAAACTAGCTAGAGTACAATTCTTTCTGCTATTACATACAGTATTATGGGTTCTATCATCTTACCGGCTATCACAAACCATTTTTCAAATTACATTACAGACATTACAATAAACTACATCTATAACACCAAAACCACCAACTCGAAACAAAGAGTATAGATCCGTCTTTTAGAACTTTCAAATTTCTACATTCACTTGGCATGTTTAGAATGCTGAAAGAATTCTAGGGCGTGGGTATCTATGAAATTTCATCTTCAAACCTTCTATGTGTCGATGTCTTACTCTATTTCTCGAATATAGCAATGGAAGAGAAAAGTTTACCATCTTATTTTGTCTCTGCTTTTTGGCTATGGCAGCATCCAAAGAAATAAGATGAGATATTGAATGGAGGTTGATTGATTGGAATATATACATGATTAGGAAAAGATTAAAGTTATTTTCCTACTGGGATGAATGCTCAGGAATGTTTATGTTAGACAACAATTCTATAGTTGTGCTTATTATTGGTATAAAAAAAGAAGATAGAGGATTGAAAATAACAATAAGAAAAAAAGCATTCAGACTACATGGGAGTAAGAACCTCTCACTTCTACTTGTTTCGGCGACTTTGCAGACAAGAATTGCTTCGAGAGTTGATAAAGGTGGATTGAAATTCTATTTGAGAATCAATTTAGAAATTGATTGAAGAGTACCGATTTCGTTCTTTCTTGCTTTAGAAATAAAAATAGGGATGTGCTGCAGTTTTGGTTGTTGATCCATCTCAATGTATATGTGTTGTCCCTCTATTTTCTCTGGGGCTGTTCTTGTGTCACAAAAGTGATCTATAGCCAAACGGGTCCCATATTTCAATAATAGTTCTCTGATTGTTGCAGTATTATAAAAGGACAATCAGTTTCGTTTATCCATCATCGTTGAATTATTATTGTTTCTTCGTTATTTTTTAAATCTTTCTACTTCTGATTTGTGGCTTGTAGCTCCATCAAACTAATCTACAACACAGTATCAAAGAAATAAAGTTGGAATTTATATTGATGATGTTAGGTTACAACAGAGATTTATTTGATATTCAAATGACATAAGTATTCAGAACGAGATATTAAGATTACTTTAGAATTTGAGACAGTATCGCTCTATGCAGGAGTAGAATGAAGATTGAGAGCTTTCATTGATTGAGTTCTCTGATTTGATTGATGCATTTGAAAATCAAGTAGAATCTAAGAAGATCATATGGAGATCATCTTAATTAGGCCTATTTTACTTTTATAATGTTAACGATTGATGTAGCTCTCAGAAGGAATTTTGTCATTTTTCAATGTGAAAAACCCAGAATTGCTATCTTGCGAAGGACTAGAGTATGTGCAGGAAATGAAGATTAATCCTTGAGAAATTCTTAGAAATATTTCAATCAACTCCTCTGTGATAGTTCAAATGCTTGCATATTCTCGTGTCCTGCTAACTCCTATGCTTTTATACATAGAATAAAAGTTGCTAAGCTACTAAAATATAAAATTTAGCAACAAATGTAAATCTTAGTTCGCAAATATTCTAATTAATTCCCTCATGTAAAATTAATATCATGTTTTTCTATGTATCAACGGTTGTTTGCAGGAAAATAAAGTCCTTACCGCAACTTGCTTATGGCTTTTTATCTTGTACATAGATGTTCCAATGACTACTATACTCGTGGAGCAAAAGTAATCAAAATTATAACTTTATCTACTCCTTCCCTTTCACTTTTTTTTAATAATAATAATAATTGTGGCAAGTTTGAACTTTGAATAATGCTTCTGTCACAGGATAGTATCTTCTTTAGCTGGATTGACAGTCCTCAATGTTGCTCTGATTGTTGATCAATCTGGTATGCTACGATTGTATTAATTGGTAAGCTCTTTTGCCCGTTTTTTTTGAGCGTTTGATTTGTTCGATTATTGGATGTCTGCATATGAGTTTTGTTTCTTGGGTTTCCTCTTTGCACTTCAATCCTAGACTCAACATTCCTTTCTTCTTTTCACTTTTTTAAAGTTGTGAGGCACCGGGGTATCTTTATTATGATATTTTAAATTGACCCAAAATATCAAACGTGTTTCTTTTGATTAGTTGAGATCACTCAATATCTACTTTTCGGTATAGACGCATGCTTCATTTCATATAAATAAGGATCGAACAAGAACTGATGACATGTGACAAGTGATAACTGTTGTTTCTAAAACTATCGCACAACATGTTGAATATTTTCCACTAGCCTTAAAAGCAGTAAAATTTAAATTATGAATTCTCACTGAAGCCCGTACCAAGGACAATAACATGGACATATATAGAGAGATCAGGTTGCAACATCTTCAGTTCACACATTCACTTAGTTTGTCATTGGTAAGTTTTGAAAAGAAAAAAAAATAGGCTTGTTGTTGGCAATATTCTTCTCTTGATTTTATCCTTTAACATGTGTGTAAATACAACTCAAACTTTATATTTAGAAGGTTTGTTTATCTGCTTTATGCATTTCAGACCTTTTCGGTGTATCTCTTCTTATAGCTGGCCATGATGAGAATGGTTGTTGCTTGTAAGTAATGATCTTTTTCAATTCTTTTGAAAAGTTTTCTGTAGCTTCCCATGAAATAGATATACATGTGACATCTTGAAATTTATTTTCTTGCTCTTGGATGAACTTCTGATCCATACGTGCAAGTCATGGTGAATGTATGAATGGTTGCCCTTCCATATTGAATGTTGTGCCCCTCAACTCGCAAACACCCATTATTTCATTTTAAAAGATCATCATTCCTATTTGTTGTATCATAGAATAAAGCATATTTAATAACTCAGATAGTTGGACAAATTAGTTGATTTGGACTATGAAGGAACCTAAGTCTTAATTTTCATGCAGTTACCTTGAGGAAAATTTAATGGAGATCTGAAAAAGATACAGAAAATGAATAGATAATCATGATCAACACAAAGAGTTTGAGATGCATGAATGTACTGATAATTCGTACAAATTAGAATCATGTTGTTTGCATTGACTACAATAAACAGATTGTAGAAGTTAATTATTAGTTCAGCAAGAGTGTAATTCTTCTTACAATATGTTTCTTCTATTTTTCTTCAAACATTATCATTTGCTATCTAATTTTGTATTCTTTTTTTTTTGGTTACCTAGTATTGAACTGGGTAGCAAGCAAAGGGCTCATCTTAGAAGTTGGAAAACTGAAAATAAAGCAATCAAACAGTACAAAGTGAGATCAATATCGACCATGTTCAAACCCTAGGACATAACATATGTATGACATCCTTGCTATTACAACCTTCTTTGATATGCTTTTTCTTCATGTGAAAACATGTGACGCGTATGGTTAGTTGTTGAGGTTTAGTTTATATTTCATACATCATATTCAATTTGCTTAATGTATGATTCCTTGCATTGTTGATAATGTTAATTGCTGGTAGCGTATAGTCTTTATGGGCTATGAAAAATTTCATGTTAAATGATTTATGCTGAAAAATCAAGGCCCTTGAAAATATGAACTTGAAAATCTCATCGCATATAAATTATGTGCAAGTAACTGACATCCAGAAAGCTATATTATCTTGGGCATTTCCAAGTCTATTGTTGTGCCAAAAGTTGGATCTCATACTTTCATATGTCATTTGTTATGTGTATTCGGGGTGCTATTGATGTGGGCTTCACGAAATACAGTCAATCCCAAGTCTGAACAAAGGATGTGGGGATTTCATTAGCCTAATTGCCATATCTTGAAACACCAAGTGCTTATGTGCTAGGATTCGAATATGTGCAGGCAAGTGAATTGCACTTTAATTGTGAGGAAGTGACCGAAAATTGTGCAAATGTGAAATATAAAATTTATTTTGACATGAAAAACACTTTATTTATTTTGACATGGAAAATACTTTATTCAACAGTTGGTTTTTCTTTGTGCCGATAAGCAAATGAGGGGTCGACTGAGATATGTTTGTATCTACAGTATATTAAATTTTATACACATTTTTTCACACTTGTGTAGTTTGGTGCTAATACACATTGAGATTGTTTGGTATTTTCAGGGCTTTTAAGTTGTGTTAATTTTTCGATGCGCATTTCTATTACCAAATCTTGCTTATATAAGTTACATTAAAATTGTTCTATCATAATGCTAAGGCCAAATTGCTTGAAATCAAAGAAAAATATCTTTTTACATTTGTATTTATATTTCACTATGATTCCCCACTCATCCGGACATGTACCACCATCTGGCCCGTGGAAAGCACGAGTAACTCATCTAGTATATATATAAGTGAAAACTCATTTAGAAGGGGGTAAAGTCATTTCTCTACCCAACCCAAATTACTAACAGATTGACACCTTTCACAATTGAGAAATTTTATCACATCACATGTGAGACACATATATGACTAATCATGTGAGACTGATAATTGTCACACCTCCTTTTTACACATCTCCCCGAAGGATGAAGTATAAGGGAGCTTATCAAGATCCAGATTTTCCACCATCGGGAATCGTGTTGGCGCCTACTAATGGGATCTAGGCAAACCAACTCTTACTTATCTTTTCATTGTTACAACCCTTATTTAAAATATTTAGCAATAATAATATGATTACAGCGGAATAAATTAGTTTAGCGGAAGACTTAGTAAATATTACAAGATGGGATACAAAAATCCAAACATAAATCACTACCCAAGAACCGGTGTCACAATACTCACGAACTTCTAAGAATACTAAACACAACCGTTTGAAAAAAATACAAAACTGTTTGTCTCGATTACATGAGATAACAGACTGAAAATAAAGATAGAGGAGATGCCGGGTCCGGCGGACGCCTGCAAGGCTACCTCGGTGTCTCGCTGATCGAAATGCTAACACTCGCACTACTCCTGCTGGTGCTGCTGTCCGAAACCTATATCTGCGCAAAAGAGCGCAGAGTGTACAATCAACACAACCAACCCCATGTGTTGGTAAGTGTCTGGCCTATCCCGGCGAAGTAGTGACATGGCTAGAACCAGACACTCACATAAACCTGTGCAGTTCAAAATATATATACAACAAGAAATGACAGGATATGACATGTAATAATTGGGAAGGGGAAAACATACTCTAGGGTGGGAATAAAATATAATATTAGAAATAAACGAGTAATGGAATTAAAATCACATTCAAGTTCAAGTCATCTTGTTGCAGGCGTTCAACCCGATCCTATTTCATTGCATATCTCGTGGTAGGTGTACCACCCGCTCCCATTTCAATTAATATCTGGTGGTAGGCGTACCACCCGCTCCCATTTCAATTAATATATTGTGGTAGGCGTACCACTCCCTCCCATTTCATTATTAACACAGTGCACAATATGTCACCGACAACTATGGCCAATAACAATAATCGATATAAGTTGTGGTAGGCGTACCATTCGCTCCCATTTCAATATAATCTGTGGTAGGCGTACCATTCATTCCCATTTTCATTACATATCATGTGGTAGGCGTACCACCCGCTCCCATTTCTCTTTTAACATAGTTCTCAATATATATATAATTGGCAAGAGAAACAATAACTCAATGCCAAGGCACAACAATTAATTCTTTCATAGAATCACATAAGAATTTCGAAATATAATCCATTTAAGACCCACGGTCATGCTCGACTCCCAACGTATAGATACTCGTCACCATGCCTATACGTCGGACACAACACATAACAAATAGCAATTATACTCAACTCCTATTCCCTCAAGCTAGGATAGATCAAACACTTACCTCGAAAGTTTACGGCCAACTCAATCCTTAAGCAATGCCTTTCCTTTCAAATTTGGCTTCAATTCAATCGTATCTATACACAATTGATTTAATATCATCGATAATACTTAACAAG
This sequence comes from Nicotiana glauca, assembly GCA_026770625.1. Taxonomy (NCBI): domain Eukaryota; kingdom Viridiplantae; phylum Streptophyta; class Magnoliopsida; order Solanales; family Solanaceae; genus Nicotiana; species Nicotiana glauca. The sequence goes on along the minus strand of MU721148.1, from coordinate 140,393 downwards.
CTAATCCAAATGACTAAATATATTTTCTAAAATATTCTGCCCAAAAATCTAAAAATTGACCCTGGGCCCACGTGGTCAAAACACGAGGTTCGAACCAAATTCCGATAACCTATTCAATCCCGAGTCCAAATATATCATTTGTTCTTCAAGTTCAACCCCAAAACGAGGTCTAAATTACCAAATCTTTGAAAACCCTAACTCTACCCAATTCTACAATTTTCTACCTATTTTCACATGTTTAGGCCTAAGAATTTGATTGATGTTGATGAAAAATGAAGAAGACTAGTTAAACAATACTTACCCCATGAACTTTGGTGAAGAAATGCTCCAAAGATCGCCCCAAAATCTGTGGAGAAGAGAGAGTTTGAGAAATGGGATGAAAATCCCGTTTCTGTTCTGTTTTGGGTCTTAAATCACTAGGCAAAATTTTGCGCTTCGCGTTCGTGTGAACAGTGTCGCTTTCACGAAGGTTGGACGAGTCTGGGCATCACGTTCGCGTGGAGCTAGTCACGAATGCGTAGAAGAAAAATTGGGGGCTTCACAGTTGGCCTACGCGAACGCGTGGTGCCTTACGCGAAAGCGTAGAAGAGGCAGGCCAGGCTTCGCGAACGCGGGAGCCTTCACGCGAACGCATAGAGGAAATGGCTGGGGTCCGGGATTTATTGTACGCAAATGCGAGGAATAGCTAGCGAATGCGAAGAAGGGGGGACGGAGCGCATCGCGAACGCGACCAAAGGGACACGAACGCGATGAAGGAATGCCTGCTGCAGATTTTCTGCAATTTTTCTAAGTCCAAAACCACCCCGATACCTATCCGAAACTTACTCGAGCCCTCGGAGCTCCAAACCAAATATGCACACTGACTCAAAAATATCATACGAACTTGCTCGAGCGATCAAATTGCCAAAATAACATCAAAATCAATGAATTGAGCCTTAAAATCCAAGAAATCTTTCAAATTTTATAAACTTCAAAATTTTCCAATTTAAGGACGAAACACGTCAAACGACGTCCGTTTTCAACCAAACTTTACACTAAGCGCTTAAACCACATGTATGATCTGTACCGGGGGTCGGAACCAAAATACGAGCCTGATACCATTACTTTTTGATCAAGTTTCATTTCTATTTTTCTTAAACATTTTCAGAAAACAATTTCACGAAAAAATTCATTTCTCGGGCCTGGGACCTCGGAATTCAATTCCGGGCATACGCCCAAGTCCCATATTTTCTACGGACCTCTCGAGACCGTCAAATCACGGGTACGGATCCGTTTACCAAAAATGTTGCCCAAAGTCAACTTTAATTATATTAATATCAAAATTCTTCAAATTGTTCAGATAATTCATATATTTCAACATAAAAACTTTCCGGCTGCACGCCCGGACTGCACACGCAAATAGAGTCAACTAAAAGTGAGGTTTTCAAGGCCTCGGAAGTACGAAATGACTAAGAAAACAAGTGATGATCCTTTGGGTCGTCACATTCTCCACCTCTAAAACAACTGTTCGTCCTCGAACGGACAAAAGAAAGAAGTACCCAAGTCAGGGAATAGATGAGGATAACGGCTCCGCATATCAAACTCGAACTCCCAGGCCGATGCCTCAGGAGGCTGACCTCTCCACTGAACATGTACTGATGGAAAACTCTTCGACCTCAACTGTCGAACCTGCCGGTCTAAAATAGCCACCGGCTCTTCCTCATAAGATAGATCCTTGTCCAATTGGACAGTGCTGAAATCTAACACGTGCGATGGATCGCCGTGATACTTCCGGAGCATAGATACGTGAAACACTGGATGCACATCTGATAAGCTAGGTGGCAAGGCGAGTTTATAAGCCACCTCTCCCATACGATCAAGAATCTCAAATGGGCCAATAAACCTAGGGCTAAGTTTGCCCTTCTTCCCAAATCTTATCACGCCCTTCATAGGCGATACACGAAGCAATACCTACTCACCAACCATAAAAGCTATATCTCGAACCTTACGATCTGCATAGCTCTTTTGCCTGGACTGAGCTGTACGAAGCCTATCCTGGATGATCTTGACCTTGTCCAAGGTCTACTCAACTAAATCTGTACCCAACAACCCAGCCTCTCCCGGCTCGAACCATCCAATCAGAGATCGACACCGTCTACCATACAAAGCTTCATAAGGAGCCATCTGGATGCTCGATTGATAGCTGTTATTATAGGCAAACTCTGCCAAAGGCAGGAACTGATCCCACGAACCTCCAAAATCAATAACACAGGCCCAGAGCATATCCTTTAATATCTGGATAGTCCTCTCGGACTCGCCATCCATCTGAGGATGGAACGTTGTGCTCAACTGAACCTGGGTGCCTAACTCTTGCTGAACCGCTCTCCAGAAACGCGAGGTAAACTGTGTACCCCGATCTGAAATGATGGATACCGGTACACCATGAAGGCAAACAATCTCCCCGATATAAATCTCCACTAACCTCTCGGATGAATAGGAGACGGCTACTGGAATGAAGTGCGCTGACTTGGTCAACCTATCAACAATGACCCAGATAGCATCAAACTTCTTCCGGGTCATCGGAATTCCAGTAACGAAATCCATGGTAATCCTCTCCCATTTCCACTCGGGAAGCTCAATTCTCTGAAATAAACCACCAGGCCTCTGATGCTCATATTTAAACTGTTGACAGTTCAAACACCGCGATACATATGCCACAATATCCTTTTTCATTCTACGCCACCAATAATGTTGCCGCAAATCCTGATACATCTTTGCTACGCCTGGATGAAAAGAATACCGGGAACTGTGAGCTTCCTCTAAAATCAATTCTCGAAGTCCATCAACATTTGGCACACAAATTCGCCCTTGAAATCTCAAAACTCCATCAGCATCTAAGGTGACCTTCTTGGTACCTCCTCGTTGAACTTTGTCTTTAAGGATACCTAAATAAGGATCATCAGACTGCCGATCGCAAATACGCTCCAATAATGAAGAGCGAGCGACCGTACAAGCTAGCACTCGACTAGGCTCAGAAATATCCAACCTCACAAGTCGGTTGGCTAAGGCCTGAACATCCAAAAGCAAGTGGCCTCTGACTGACTGGAAAATAAGCAAGACTGCCCATACTGGCTGACTTCCTGCTCAAAGTGTCGGCCACCACATTTGCTTTTCCCGGGTGATATAAAATGGTGATATCATAATCTTTTAACAATTCCAACCACCTTCTCTGTCTCAAATTCAACTCCTTCTGTTTAAATAGGTACTGAAGACTCTTGTGATTAGTGAATACTTCACATGCCACACCATACAGATAATGCCTCCATATCTTTAATTCGTGAACAATCGCCGCCAATTCCAGATCATGTACTGGATAGTTCTTTTCATGGATTTTCAACTGCCTCGAAGCATAGGCATTGACCTTGACATCCTGCATCAACACTGCATCAAGCCCAATACGGGAAGCGTCACAATAGACTGTATAGGGTCCCGAACCTGTGGGCAAAATCAACACCGGTGTTGTGGTCAAGGCTGTCTTGAGCTTGTGAAAGCTCACCTCACATTCATATGACCATTCAAACTAGACACCTTTCTGGGTCAATCTGGACATCGTGGTCGCAATAGATGAAAATCCCTCCACAAATCGCCGATAATAACCTGCTAATCCCAAGAAACTCCGGATATCTGTGGCTGATATTGGTCTGGGACAGTTCTTGACTGCCTCAATCTTCCTTGGATCAACCTGTATACCTTCTACAATCACAACATGACCCAGGAATTCAACTAAACTCAACCAGAATTCACACATTGAAACTTTTGCATACAGTTGACTATTTTTTAGAGTCTGGAGAGCCACTCTAAGATGCTGCGCATGCTCCTCCTGACTGCGGGAGTATATCAATATGTCATCAATGAAGACTATCACGAACAAGTCTAAATAAGGCCTGAACACTCGATTCATCAATTCCATAAAAGCTGCTGGGGCATTTGTCAACCCAAAAGACATGACCAGGAATTCATAATGTCTGTACCGAGTGAGAAATGTTGTCTTAGGAACATCAGATGACCTAATCTTCAACCGATGGTAGCCAGATCTCAAGTCTATCTTTGAAAACACCTTGGCACCCTGAAGCTGTTCAAATAAATCATCAATCCGCGGAAGTGGATATTTGTTTTTGATAGTAACCTTGTTCAACTACTGATAATCAATGCACATTTTCATCGAACCATCTTTCTTCTTTACAAATAATAACGGCGCGCCCCACGGCGAAACACTGGGTCTAATGAAACCTTTTTCAAGCAAATCCTGCAACTATTCCTTCAATTCTTTTAACTCTGGAGGAGCCATGCGATATGGTGGAATAGAAATAGGCTGAGTGCCCGAAGCCAAATTATTGCAAAAATCAATATCCCTGTCGGGCGGCATACCCGGCAGGTCTGAAAGGAAAACTTCAGGAAACTCACGAACCACGGGCATATAATCAATAGAAGCAACCTCAGCACTGGAATCATGAACATAGGCTAGATAAGCCAAACACCCTTTCTCAACCATACGCCGAGCCTTAACATACGAAATAACATTACGAGTAGTATGACCAGAAATTCCTTTCCACTCTACACGAGGCAAATTCGGCAGAGCTAAGGTCACAGTCTTGGCATGGCAATCCAAGATAACATGATATGGACATAGTCAGTCCATTCCTAATATAATATCAAAGTCGACCATATCTAAGAGCAATAAATCAACACGGGTCTCAAGACCCCCAATCACCATAATACAAGACCAATGAACTTGATCGACCACAATAGAATCACCCACTGGTGTAGACCCATAAACCGGAACACCCAGTGGATCACCAGGCTGAACCAGGTACGGTGCAAAATAGGAGGACACGTACGAATATGTCGACCCAGGGTCAAATAGCACTGAAGCCTCTCTATCACAAACCAGAATAATACCTGTAATAACCGCATCTGAGGACTCAGCCTCTAGTCTGGCAGGAAGTGCATAACATCGGGGCTGGGCCCCACTACCCTGAGCAATATCTCTAGGACGATCAGCTGCTGGCTGGCCTCTACCTCTATCGGTCTGCGCTTCACCTCTATGACCTGTACCTCCACCTCTAATACCCCTGCCACCACCTCTAGCTGGATGGGCAGGCTGTGGAACTTCCGGTGACTGAATCATAGCACGAGAATTCTGGTGTTGGGAACTACTCGAAGCTCGAGGGAAATACCTATCAATGTGCCTCGTGTCTCCACACGTGAAACATGCCCTCGGCTGCTGGGGATGACGGCCCTGGACACTCTAAAGTGGTGGTGCACTGATAGGTGCTGATGGTGCACTGTACAACTGCTGATCAGAGTAATGCGGCTGAGAACCACGACCACCTGAAGTACCGTGAGAAACCTGAAGGGCTGACTGAAAAGGCCTAGGAGGATGGCCTCTACCATAAGAATCTCTACCTCCAGATGAGGTACCACTGAATCTGACTGAGTTACGGGGCCTCTTATCCGACCCATGACCTCCTCCCTGAGATAGAGCCATCTCGATCCGGCGGGCTGCATTGGCCGCCTCCTGAAAAGTGATCTCACTCCCGGCTCCCATAGCCATCTGAAGATGAATTGGCTCTACAATACCCATAGTACGGAGAACTTCATGGCAGCTATATAAAAAGTCATGGGGATCCTCTGAAGAAGTGCCACTGTATGTGGTAGTGAAGAGCTTGGTGAATCTGTTCAATCTCCATAAAGCATCAGCAGACATAGCTGCACCCCCACCAGTCTGAGTCATTATGCCTGGCTGAACTGCTGGGACCTGAACCTGGGGAGCTACTGGCTTAAGAGTGCGCGTAGCGGGAGTCTGATTAGCTCCTCCATCCTGAGAAGTGGCTGGTGCTACCGGAAGCAACCCTGCTCGGGTGACACTCTCCACAAATCCTACCAATCGGACCAGAGCGTCTTGAAGAACTAGGGTAGCAATGAACCCTTCTGGGACCTGAGCTGGGCCCACTGGAGCTGCTGGGGCGGGAACCTCCCCCTCAACATGAATCTGAGGCTCCACCACTGGTGCTGCTGCTCGGGACTAAGCTCTACCCCTACCTCGGCCTCTAGGACGGCCTCGACCTCGGCCTCTGCCCCTAGCGGGAGCTGCTGCCGGGGCCTCAGGCTATTGATCAGTAGATGAGGAAGCGTGTGTTCTTGCCATCTGTGGAAGAACAGAGTAGAAATTTAATTAGCATTTGAAGAACAAATTCGCACGACAGGAAAGAATAAAGGTGAAATTTTTCCTAACTCTGTAGCCTCTGGGGGATAAATACAGACGTCCCCGTACCGATCCTTCTGACTCTACTAAGTTTGTTCGTGAGTTGTGAGACCTATGCAACCTAGAGATCTGATACCAACTTGTCACGACCCGGATTTCCCACCATCGGGAGTCGTGATGGCGCCTACTAGCGGGAGCTAGGCAAGCGAACTCTTACTTATCTTTCCATTGTTACGACCCTTATTTAAAACATTTAGCAATAATAATATGATTACAACGGAATAAATTAGTTTAGCGGAAGACTTAGTAAATGTTACTAGATGCGATACAAAAATCCAAACATAAATCACTACCCAAGAACCGGTGTCACAATACTCACGAACTTCTAAGAATACTAAACACAACCGGTTGAAAGAAATACAAAATTGTTTGTCTGGATTACATGAGATAACAGACTGAAAATAAAGATAGAGGAGACGTCGGGTCCGGCGGACGCCTGCAAGGCTACCTCGGTGTCTCGCTGATCGGAATGCTAACACTCGCACTACTGCTGCTGCTGCTGTCCGAAACCTATATCTGCCGAAAAGAGCGTAGAGTGTAGAATCAGCACAACCGACCCCATGTGCTGGTAAGTGTTTGGCCTATCCCGGCGAAGTAGTGACAAGGCTACAACCAGACACTCACATAAACCTGTGCAGTTCAAAATATATATACAAAAAGAAATGACAGGATATGACATGTAATAATTGGGAATGGGAAAACATACTCTTGGGTGGCAACAAAATATAATATCAGAAATAAACGAGTAATGGAATTAAAATCACTTTCAAGTTCAACTCATCTTGTTGCAGGCGTGCAACCCGATCCCATTTCATTGTATATCTCGCGGTAGGCATACCACCCGCTCCCATTTCAATTCATATCTTGTGGTATGCGTACCACGCACTCCCATTTCAATTAATATCTTATGGTAGGCGTACCACCTGCTCCCATTTCAATTAATATCTTGTGGTAGGCGTACCACCCGCTCCCATTTTATTATCAACACAGTGCACAATATGTCACCGGAAACTATGGCCAATAACAATAATCTATATAAGTTGTGGTAGGCGTACCACTCGCTCCCATTTCAATATAATCTGTGGTAAACATACCACTCGTTCCCATTTTCATTACATATCATGTGGTAGGCGTACCACCCGCTCCCATTTCACTTTTAACATAGTTCTCAATATATATATATATATATATATATATATATAATTGGCAAGAGAAACAATAACTCGGTGCCAAGGCTCAACAATTAATTCTTTCATAGAATCACATAAGAATTTCGAAATCTAATCCATTTAAGACCCACGGTCATGCTCGACCCCCAACGTATAGATACTCGTCACCATGCCTATACGTCGGACACAACACATAACAAATAGCAATTATACTCAACTCCTATTCCCTCAAGCTAGGATAGATCAAACACTTACCTCGAAGGTTTACGGCCAACTCAATCCTTAAGCAATGCCTTTCCTTTCAAATTTGGCTCCAATTCAATCGTATCTATACACAATTGATTTAATATCATCAATAATACTTAACAAACTAATCCAAATGGCTAAATATATTTTCTAAAACATTCTGCCCAAAAATCTAAAAATCGACCCCGGGCCCACGTGGTCAAAACACGAGGTTCGAACCAAATTCCGATCACCCATTCACTCCCGAGCCCGAATATATAATTTGTTCTCAAGTTCGACCCCAAAACGAGGTCTAAATCAACAATTCTTTGAAAACCCTAACTCTACCTAATTCTCTAATTTTCCACCCATTTTCACATGTTTAGGCCTAAGAATTTGATTGATGTTGATGAAAAATGAAGAAGACGAGTTAAACAATACTTACCCCATGAACTTTGGTGAAGAAATGCTCCAAAGATCGCCCCAAAAGCTGTGGAGAAGAGAGAGTTTGAGAAATGGGATGAAAATCCCGTTTCTGTTCTGTTGTGGGTCTTAAATCACTGGGCAAAATTTTGCCCTTCACGTTCACGTGAACAGTGTCGCGTTTGCGAAGGGCTGGACGGGTCTGGGCATCGCATTCGCGTGGAGCTAGTCACGAACGCGTAGAAGAAAAATTGGGGGCTTCACAGTTGGCCTACGCGAACGCGTGGTGCCTTACGCGAACGCGTAGAATAGGAAGGCCAGGCTCTGCGAATGCGGGAGCCTTCACGCGAACGCGTAGAGGAAATGGCTGGGGTCCGGAATTTATTGTACGCGAATGCGAGGAATGGCTAGCGAACGCGGAGGGGGGAAGGAGAGCATCGCAAACGCGATGAAGGAATGCCTGCTGCAGATTTTCTGAAATTTTTCTAAGTCCAAAACCACCCCGATACCTATCCGAAACTCACCCGAGCCCTCGGGGCTCCAAACCAAATATGCACACTGACTCAAAAACATTATACGAACTTGCTCGAGCGATCAAATCGCCAAAATAACATCAAAATCAATGAATTGTGCCTTAAAATTCAAGAAATCTTTCAAATTTTATAAACTTCAAAATTTTCCAATTTAAGGCAGAAACACGTCAAACGACGTCCGTTTTCAACCAAAATTTACAGGAAGCGCTTAAACCACATGTATGACCTGTACCGGGCATCAGAACCAAAATACGAGTTCGATACCATTACTTTTTGATCAAGTTTAATTTCCATTTTCCTTAAACATTTTCAGAAAATAATTTCACAGAATAATTCATTTCTCAAGCCTGGGACCTTGGAATTCAATTCCAGGCATACGCCCAAGTCCCATATTTTTCTACGGACCTCCCGATACCGTCAAATCACGGGTTCGGGTTCGTTTACCAAAAATATTGACCAAAGTCAACTTTAATCATATTAATATCAAAATTCTTCAAAGTTTTCACATAATTCATATATTTCAACATAAAAACTTTGCGGCTGCGCGTCCGGACTATGCACGCAAATCGAGGTAACTAAAAGTGAGGTTTTCAAGGCCTCGAAAGCACGGAATGACTAAGAAAACAAGTGATGACCCTTTGGGTCGTCACAGAGCTTTTCCATTTAAAGTGACATTATTCGAAATGGGATTGTTTATTTATTCGATTTTCAGAGTCGCCACTTGGGATAGATTCGTCTTTTGGTATCCCAAGTCACCGGTTTAACTTGAATCCCAAATCGAGGAAAATTTTCGACTTTCCAATTGGAGTCTGCGAACCAGAAATTCTAAGTAAGGAATTCTGTTGACCCGAGGGAAGGTGTTAGGCACCCCCGGATCCCGTGGTTCTAGCACGGTCGCTTAAACTATTATATTTGGCTAAAAATCTGATTTTTATACATGTTTTAACTTATGCGCTTTTTAACTTTAAACCACTTTTATTATTATTATTTTAAAGAGAATTGCAACGTCATGAAAACGCGTCTCGAACCACGTCACATAAATGCACCCGCGATTTTCGACACATTTCAACTTCGTTGAGATTTTGGATTTGGGTCACATAAATGTACACCCGTATTTAGGAAGGTAAAATTATTTAATGACGGCCCTAAAGCGACTAGCGTATCGTTAACTTTGAGGAAGGCCGTGAAATTCGCTAAACGGCCCATCCCGAATTCTAAGTATTTTAATATAGACATTTAAAAAGGGCCCCACAATTTATGATTTTATTTGGCACGACGCACCTCAATTTATTTTAAAGGACGTCCTAAAAATGAACTATTATTCTCTATTAAGGTCATCTAAAAGAACTTAACTTATCGACATTATGAATTAATTAACAAAATGCATTGGTTCAAAGGCTGGTAATACTTGAGCTTGTTGTTATGTAACTGGGTCCAAATCTCATTTAAACAAGAAGCTGTACTGCTTTGGCTCATAAATGAGCCCAAATCCGATAGTGATTTTAATTTGGATCTACTAACAATTTTTGTGAACAAACTGAACAATTAATTTCAATCAAAGGCATGCTAACCTTTCAATTCAAATGTCACGCACAATATCATTCTCTCTTTTTAGAACTATCCTTCCATTCTTCATTATCCAATAATCCCACATGGCTCAATAATTTATTTTTTGTCTTTAATCCCTTGAACAAAAAAAATCATGTGACCCTATATTTTAATTTAAACACAAATTCTTATCCCTCAACAATTAAGGCTTAGTGGTAGAAATAATGGAAACAAACAAAACAAATTGACATTCAACTAGTTATATCACTGGACCAAAGCAATAAAAAAAAGGTGATCAACAACAGAAAACTTTTATGTACGAAATACATAGTGCTTTAAAGAAAGAAACGGATTAAGGGCAGGTATAATACACACATAAACAACCAGTGAAAATAGAACTTTTATTGTTAAATTTCTAACCTTTTATCGTGTACAAAGAAGCAAAAAACCGAAAGTAAACAACAATCCGTATCGAGACACACAACAGCAACAACAGAATCCGCGAAGCAACATCCACGACTCCAAAACAGTTTTCATAAACCCAGAAAGAGAAGAAATCGAGCTTTGAAATCAATTCCTCTTCAATTTTGGAGCTAGATTTTGGAGTATTTTGGGGGTGGTTTCAACTGGGTTTGGGGTGAGTTTTAGGTGCTGATTTTACTCAATTTTAGGAGTGAAAGGAGCTGATTTTCGTCATCGTTTTCAGCTGGTTTTTCTTTCTGCCACGGTATATCCCTTGTACGCAGAATGTATATCGTGTATACATCATGTATATCGCATGTATATCCAGTGTTTACAGAGTGTATACAGCTCTCTCCTCTCCCTTCTTTTTTCTTCTCTTTTTCTCCTCCCCTCTCTTCTCCCTCTCTCCTTTTTTCTCAAATTATCCCTTCTATTTATAGCAAAAAATTTCGAAAATTTCAGATTTCCTTTATTTTTTATTATTTTTTTAATTTTCTAATTAAAAGAAATACCACTTATTTTTGCTTTTTCTTTTTTTATAAAATAAATCCCCACCTTTCTTTGCTTTTATTTTTTAAATTACAACTTTAATTACTTTTATTTTTTAATTTTCCACTTTCTTTTATTTTTGAAAGAAAAGGCCACTTTCTTTTACTTTTGATTTTTTTAATTTTTAGCTACTTTTAACTTTTTTTTAATTCACACTTTCTTTGTTTTTTCAATTATTTAAAACCAACCAAAATATAATTTTTTTATATTTTCGAATTTTATTTATTTATTTATTATTATTTTGTTTTTTAAAAATAATTTTAAATAATAATAATATTAATAGTAATAATTGTCCTTTTTTAATTTTTTTATATATATTTTTATCTTATAATAAAATATAACAAAGCTAAAAATTGTAGTTTAAAATATTTACATACTAAAAAGTGGTGAAAAATCTAAATACGGTAAAAAATTATGTGTTAACAATAATTGGCCGACAAGTATAATTTGAGGGCCCAACTTAGTAATACAGGTACTGAAGGGAAAAAGGCACGGTTAGTCACTAATTAGAGATGTCTTTATTCTTTGGCTACTGTTTAAAATGTATTTACTCTTTAACCAGTGCTTAACAAATTTTTATCCGTCCAGACGAAAATATCCCTCTGCTAGATATGGGTGTTGTGTAAATGTTAAGGACATGGTGTCCTTAACTTCATGAATGTTGAGTATATATTAAGGACGGAGTGTCCTATCATGTCCTAACTTCATATGTGCAACATAAATGTTAAGGACATGGCGTCCTTAACTTCATGTGTGCAGCGTAAATGTTAAGGACACCACATCATTAATATTTACACAACACTCATGAAGAAAGGATAAAAATCTTTTTGTATTAATTACAGATGTTTTGCTCAAAATTAAAAATACTGGATAAAAACTAAGTATCATGTTAAAAAATGGTTATCCCACACTATTTTTACGGTACTGAACCCAAAAAGACTTAGTCCAAATGAATAATATGTGACATGTTGCGACCAATACACTCACGCAAGTGTACGCGATCGACAAGTAATATAGTAGTAAGTAAAGTATCGTTCCCACGAGGAATTGTGATCAACTTATCGACTGATGTAGACTCAAACAATTATCAATTCAAGCTATATTATCACCAAATTCATAAAGAACCAATTTAGAGTTTACTTAGTAATTAAATAATAATTCAACACAAAATTACTACTACACTTATACAATTTTCTGTTAACAATTTATATGAAAGATATTCCAGGGTTATGGGCTTGCTAGAGATCATGCCAAGTTCTTAACTTAAGATTGATTTGTTAAATTATCCGGGTTATTGATTATAGGGTTAATAATACCCATAAGAATCTGTCGAGTTCTTATGCGCCTATTCAAGTTAAATTAATACCTATATGTCTATGGTATTAATATTAACAAGAATGCATTTACAATTCCTATTTTTCAACCAAACAAGGCAATTAAGTATATGTCTATCTTAATCGCAAATCTTTCACCCGATGCCCAGGATTCAGATCTTGTTCTATTTGATTCTATTTGCAATCAAGAATTTTCTTTTTCAAGTTTAACTCAAGATTCATAAATAGTATTTCATTGTTAGCTACACAGTAAAATAATTAAAAGAAGAATCAAATAAACAACCCATAACAATAAATTCAAGATCTTCAATCTAAGCTTCAAATAACAACATCATCTAACACCCATGACCCCAGAATATTTGGGTTTTTAGCTACTCATATTTATACAAATATCAACAATAAAAGTCTTAAACTAAAATAAATAGATACTAGAAGAAAGTTTAGAAAAACTCTTTGAATTATTGCTCCAAGTTGATGTTCCTTTGATTTTTCTCTCCAAGATGAAGCTCATCTCAATAATGGCTGCCTTTTCTTTTTTCAGATCTGAATCTCAGCTAAAAGAGGTGTTTTTTGCTTATATATTGCGTATAAAAGTTGTGGGCCGAAGTTCACCTAATTCTTGTCCGAATTTGCTTCAGGGATTGATGCATCCACCTCGTCCTCCGCTTCTCAGCTTCTCATGCTAAGGTGGATGCTTCGCATCCACCCTTTGTTCCTCCATCTCAGCTTTGCCCAAGTGCGGATGCTATGGGGATCCTATGGGCTGACTTCACTGCTAAGGGGTGCACCAAAAGTTATTTTTTCCAAGGTTGGATGCGACGCATCCAACCTCTTTTCCTCTAGTTGGAACATCTTTTCTTCATATTTTTGCACTCCAAACACCCTAAATCATCACATACAACTTCATTAGTCATAGAACGAATAATTAAACCACGTTGGATATTTTTGACACTATATAGCAACAAAAAGCGATTAAAATATGGTTAAAGTAAAATCAAAACATATAGAACTATGCCCAACATCATGACATATATATATATATATGCTTGTGTTACGACAATAGAATGGAAAGGGATCATAACATATTTAGCCATCTGGCTAAAAGTATTTTCACCTTCCTAGCCACAACAGTTTGCAACCGTTGTCCGTATATATTTAGTTTAAAACATATACATAATGTTAACACTTTAAATAAAGTAATTATATATTATTTATATGTAGTATACTGACTATGATTTTTATATATACAAAAATTAGGGTTGTATTTGGTAATAGGATTTGTTGGACTGCTATATAGTAATATTCTATTCATAGATGATTGGAGGAGTCTTCATGTTCATATTAAAATCTCAAAGCTGTTTAACCAGTCTTTTCATGTTCCGGTGATATGTGAATAGAATACTGATATGTAGAGGAGACTGTGTAACAGCTAGTCGGTTTTGCGAAATAGCTTCTCTGTCTTACACAAATTTGGCCTATTGCTTCGCATCTCTCCATCAGTTTATTAAAAAGTGGCAATTCCGCTAAGATTTCTTTGTTAGTTGGGGGAAGGATCCACCTAACTCGGATTTGGGTGGAATTTTTTTTTTATCTATTTCTCTAGTAATTTGTTATTAACAATTTCGTCACGACTTCATATATAAAGGACTACATATTTTGAGTATATCCCACTTATGTAATTACACTGAGTATATCATTGTTGTTGTTTTCATAGGAACCGAAGCGTGGCAGGTGGGTTGCAGATTCCTAATGCATTTTTTTTCTGTTAAAGAAATAATTTAGGGAAAGGTGAACACTACAAACTTGTACTCGATTGGCTATCAAGTTTATTATATATGCATGTGATCACACATTTTTTTTATTATTTATTTCTGTTTCATAAATTGACTCTATTATTATTTCTACCAAATTCACCAAAAAAGAAGTTTATTTGTCACTATAAGAAGGTCAATTTTCTCCACAACAATGGTAATCAAGAAGAGAAAAGGAATTTTATTTTCATTGAACCGACACAGAAGGAGAGGCGGAGGGACGGAGGGGGAAATGTTTAAACTTTAAAGTCACTTTGCAACTTGTAACACTCTAATTACAAGCCACTTTGCTATAACTCTATTACAAAGACTTTACAACTCGACTAACTTTTGCCAAGAAACAAACAGCCTTGAGCTTATGAAAGCTCGCCTCACACTTGTCTGACCACCTAAACAGGACACCCTTCAGGGTCAACCTGGTCAACGGAGCTGCTATAGCTGAAAACCCCTCCACAAACCGACGGTAATAACCGGCCAATCCCAAAAAACTCCGAATCTCAGTGGCTGAAGTAGGCCTAGGCCAGTTCTGAACTGCCTCAACCTTCTTAGGGTCCATCTGAATACCATCTGACGGCAAAACGTGCCCCAAGAAAGAAACTGAGCTCAACCAAAACTTGTATTTCAAAAACGTAGCATATAACTGGCTGTCTCTCAGAGTCTGAAGTGCGATCCGAAAATGCTGCTCGTGCTCCTCTAGACTGCGGGAGTAGATCAAGATAGCATCAATAAACACAATCATAAAGGAATCCAGATAAGGCTTGAACACCCGGTTCATCAAATCCATATATAATGCTGGGGCATTTGTCAACCCAAATGACATCACTTGAAACTCATAATGTCCGTACCAAGTCCGAAAAGCTGTCTTAGGGACATAGGATGCCTTAATCCTCAACCGATGTAGTCAGACCTCAAATCAATCTTCAAAAACACCATGGAACCCTGAAGCTGATCAAATAAGTCATCAATCCTCGACAATTGATACTTGTTATTGATTGTGACTTTATTCAACTGCCGATAATCTATGCACATCCTCATCGATCCATCCTTCTTGTTCACAAACAACCCAGGTGCACCCCAGGGCAAGACACTAGGTCTATTGAAGCCCTTATCAAGTAATCTTGCTACTGCTCCTTCAATTCTTTCAACTCTGACGGGGCCATACTGTATGGCGAAATAGAAATAGGCTAATTTCCCGGAGCCAAATCTATACAGAAGTCAATATCTCTATCGGGTGGCATCTACGAAAATTCTGCAGGAAACACCTTCGGAATCTCCCGAACAACTGGCACCGAATCCATGGAAGGAATCTCCGAATTAAAATCGTAGACAAAAGCCAAATAAGCTATATACCCATTCTCGACCATATGCCGAGTCTTCATATAAGAGATAACCCTACTATTAGAATGGCCAGGAGTTCCTTTCCACTCTAATCAAGGCAACCCCGACAGGCTAATGTCATCGTCTTGGTATGATAATCCAATATAGCTGTAACGACTCGGCCTGTCGTTTTGAGAGTTATATCCCCATTTCCCCCGTCTATGCTTATTTATATGTTGTTCAGCCGTGTTGAGTTGTATCGAGTTGGTAGGTTTGGGTTCGGAGTAGTTTTGGAGTTAAATGAACACTTAGTCTCTTAATTAGAAAGCTAAGTTAGAAAAGTCAACCGGAAGTTGACTTATGAGTAAACGAATTTGGATTTGGATTTTTATGATTCGACTAGCTTCGTTTGGTCATTGTTGACTTAGAAGTATGTTCGGAATATAATGTGGAGGTCCGTGGTAGAATTAGGTTTGAATTGGCGAAAGTTGGAAGTTTAGAAAATTTTAGGCTTGAATTCGAGGTTGATTTGGTGTTTTGGTGTTGTTTTGGGTGTTCTGGATGTTCGACTAAGTTCTGGTAGTGATATATGACTTGTTGAAATTTTTAGTTGAGGTCCCGTGGGCCTCGTGTGAGTATATCATACTGAACAAATGAGCTTTGATTTCGCTTTTTATTAAAGCATTAGATCCGTATCGTAATTACAAACCCGTAGCAAAAAGAATCATTGAATTTGGACATCGTATGAGGATATTATGGTCATTTTACTAAAAATTAGGTTGCCAGATTTTTTCAGAGTAATTACGAAATTGCCACTAGGAGCGTATTTAAAAATCTGCACTATTTGCAAATATTAAAACCTACATATCTCATTCATTATAAGGTCAAATTGAGTGATTCAAAAGCCTAACTTGATTAGAATTTCACAAGGAATCCATTGGATGCATAAAATACGAGTTTAAGAATTGTTTGACAAGAGAAACGAGGCAGAATATCTGACAGAAAAAAAATATTAAACTAGGGTTTTTCTTTCGGTTATATTTTGAGTTGGGGAGCTCGGATTTGGGCGATTTTGGAGGCGATTTTCATCATATGGATTAGGGTAAATATTCTCTACTCGATTTTGATTATATTTCATGAATCCATCTTCGTTTTTTGGATTTTTTTGATGATTTCAAAGTGAAATTGAGGGAGTTAGGGTTTTAGTTTTGGAGAGTTTTAAGTGAGGATTTGAGGGACCAAACGGAGTCCGATTTTGACAAATTTTATATGGTTAGAATCAGGAGAGGACGAAGATTATTATTCTGCTATTTTTGACCGATTCCGAGATGTGGGCCCGGGGGTCGGGTTTTGGCCGATTTCGGATTTTTGGTATATTTTGTAGTTTTTATTGTGGAATTCGATTCTTTAGCACATGTTGATGGTATTAATCTGATTATAGTTAGATTCAGAGCTTTTGGAGACCGATTCCAGAGACGAGGGCATCTCGTAGTAGAATTTTACGCTATTGAGGTAAGTAACAGTTTTAACTCTGGCTTTGAGGGTATAAACACGGAGAAATTGATATCATGTGATTGTTTGGTGGTGATACCTGATCACGCCCAAGTATATCTTCTAAATAGGATTCTGCGGACGCTGCAAGTAAAACCCGAGTATTACGCCCAGGGTCGAATCCACAGAGAGTCAACCTATCAACTGCTACCTTTAGACCCACTAAATTCTTTAGAACCAGCACCCAAAGACTTTTGAATCACTGTTTGAGATTTCTTTATGAACTAGAGTTGTACAAAAATAAAAAGATATAACTAATAACTAAGGTTGTAGACAAATATGAGAGACAAGCTAAGGTAATGACTTCCCCTATTGATGGAATCCCTTCTGTTTATGCTTCGTACAAATTTACCAACTCACTTTATTAATCATGAACACTCACCTCACCGCAACTCTCTCCCGAGCAATCACAGTAATATACTATTGCACTCTCCCGAAATACACTAGCTAGCATAATTAACACAGTTCATTTAAAATTACACCCAAGGCTACGTTATTCCTAATCCCGCCTTTAANTCAATTAACTACAACAAGAACATAGTTGAATAAATAAAGATTAAAAATGGCAAATTTGCATTAACATAAACGAGAAGTTCATCCCACAATAGGTTTCATCAAGACCTTAGACAAAGAAATTAGCTACTCATATCTATGGGTAAATAAACTAAAATAGAATTCACCATAAAATCAAAAGAAAAGAAGAAAGATGTTTTGAGAAATCTCTCACAATAGTTTTTCCTTCCAAGATAACCTAAAAATCAATACATGCCTCCTTTGGGCGAAGTTTATTGTTTAAATAGGGTTTAGGTCTAAAAAATCCTGTTTTTACACTTTTGTCCCTTAACTTTTCGACGCCTGCCGCGGTTCTGCCGCGGTCGCGGTGGAACCGCGGCAGAACAGTGCCTCTGATTCTTTAAAGTTCTGCAGCAGCATTTCACCGCGGTTCTACTGCGGTGGCGGTGGAACCGCGGTGGAACAGTATTTTCGGCTCCTAAGGGCTGGTATGACGTGACTTCAATAGGAATTTGCATATTTGGCCTCTTTTCTCCAGTATTGACTCCAAAATAGCTCCTTAGCCTTCCTTAGCCATTTATTACCTATAAATCATGAAAAACACTAATAAGAGCCTTTTGTTATCATATATATCATCAAAACAACAAAAGAATGTGATTATTCAAGGTGTGATTATAGTCAAATTTACCTATTATCAATACCCACGTTAGGTGG
>MU721148.1:106566-117271 GCA_026770625.1 Nicotiana glauca | reverse complement strand
GATACTTGATGTGGATTGTGTCCCCTTATTTGTTGATGATAGTGAGGCTAGTGAGGTATATGATTGAGTAAGACCGAGGGCCTAGTTGTGAGGATATTAATACCATAGCGCGTGAGTTGTCCGCGTAGCACATGAGTTGACCGCGCGGGTTCAGGTATTTATACCATAGCGCGTGAGTTGTCCGCGTAGCACGTGAGTTGACCGTGTGGACCCAGGTATTGATATGATGGCTTGGTTGTAAGGATATTAATATCATAGCGCGTGGGTTGTCCGCGTAGCATATAAGTTGACCGTGCGGGTCCAGGTATTTATGCCATAGCGCGTGAGTTGTCCGCGTAGCACGTGAGTTGACCATGCGGATCCAGGTATTGATATGATGGCACGCGAGTTGTCCATGCTTAGAGCTTGGGCTTTGGGAGCTCCTCCGGAGTCTGTACACACCCCCAGTGAGCGCAGAGTGTTGAGTATATTGAGTGTTGAGTGCTAAGTACGAGTGATGAGTGATGGAGTGACATTACTATGAGGTCGCATTTACATTTGCTGTTGGTGCACTTACCTGTTAATTTCTTTATGGTATTTGGTTGTTTTAAGAAATTTACTTATTTATTTATGTTTATTGTAAATTGTGAAAATAAATAATTGGACTATTTTTCTTAGCTCGTCACTACTGCTCAGTTCCTTAGTTATTTCTATTACTACTGAGGTGGCAGTACTCATAGTACACCCTGCACTTTATGTGCAGATCCAGGTGAGTTAGAGCGCGGTGATCGTTGAATTCAGGCTGACTATCTGTAGAGATTGCAAGGTAGCTGCTAGTGTCCGCAGGACCTCGTTACTCCTTTTATCATTTTTTTTGGACAGTTAGACAATTTATATATCTCAGTTCATAGTTTTAGACGCTCGTGACTTAGTGACACCCCGATGTTTGGGACTCATTTCCGTATTTTGTATTACTTATATTCAGAGTTGATTTAATGTGAGAAATTTAAATGTTGAAAATATTTTATTAAATTCTTAAAATTAATTAGTAGTAATATTTTGGGAAATAGGCTTGCCTTGTAACACGATAGGCGCCATCACGACTATGGTTAGATTTTTGGTGGTGACAATAGCATGATAAGGTAACAGTCAATCCATACCCAAAATGACATTAAAATCAACCATATTTAGAAGCAGGAGATCTACGATAGTCTCAAGACCCCCAATGATAACTACACACAAACAATAGACATGATCTACAATAATGGAATCTCCCACAGGTGTGAACACATACACAAGAGAACTCAAAGAATCACAAGGCACAATCAGATATGAAGCAAAATAGGATGACACATATGAATAAGTAGAACCCTCATCAAATAGAACTGATGCATCTCTACTGCAAACTAAAACAGTACATGTGATAACACCATCAGATGACTCCGGCTTAGGCCTGGTTGGGAAAGTATAATATCAAGGCTGAGCCCCACCACTCTGAACCACATCTCTAGGACCGCCTCCTGTCATATCTCCTATTTCCTACTACACCCCGTGAAGGATATAATAAAGGGAGTTATTTCCAATTTGAAGTGATAATCGAAACGGGATTATTTAATTAAAATCAGAGTCGCCACTTGGGAGATTTATGGTGTCCCAAGTCACAGGTTGAATCCCGAATCGAGGAAATTATTGACTCTGTTAACAGTCCACGATCCATAAATCCGAGCAAGGAATTATGTTAACCCGGGAGAAGGTGTTAGGCATTCCCGGGTTCCGTGGTTCTAGAATGGTCGCTCAACTGTCATATTTGGCTTATTTATTTGATTTTAGTACATGTTTTTGGATTTATGTCTTTAGCTTTGAACCACTTTTATTATTATTATTATTTATTTTAAGAGAATTGCAACGTCGTGAAAACATGTCTCGAATCGCGTCACATAAATGCACCCGCAATTTTTGACATATTTCGACTTCATTGAGATTTGGATTTGGGTCACATAAATCTGCACCCGTATTTAAGAAGGTAAGATTATTAAAAACGCGCCTAAAGTGACTAACGCGTTATTATCTTTGGGGAAGGCCGTGAAATTTGCTAAACGGCCCATCCCAAAGTCTAAGTATTTTAATATAATATTTATTGAGGGCTCCACAATTTATTTGTTTTGTTTAATGAGGCTCATCTCGTTGTTATTTAAAGGTCCGACCTAAAGTAGACTATGCTTTTCTATCTAATATGTCTCTACTAATAAAAGAAATCCTAATTAATTAACATCTTCTTAATTGTATTCATGTTCCAGCCATCTTTGGGCTTGATCATAGCCCGCATGGCAGGGCCATAAGAAAGGAAGGACTGCAGACTGCCTGGGCCCAAGTCCTGGGTCGCCTGTTAAGGTGTCAAGGCCAAATGGCCTGAGGACAGGCTAATTACAAAACCAGATGGATCAGGCCCAATGGCTGCTGGTAATAATACAACTTGATCCAAATGCTGCCAATACTTATAATAAAGGAGAACAATACAGTTATTCCAACTAGTCGAGATGTTGATTATTCTCTATTTTGGTTTCATGGTCAAATTGCTCTATTCATGACTACTAGTGTATTCCCAAAAATCATAAAGGCGAAGATTTTAAATGGAAACATGGATTGGGTTCAGCAACATAGAGGCAACTTGGTTATGTGACTTCACCTAATACTACACACGAACATGAACCATATAATGCTATTTTCATAAATCATGGAAACAATTTGAGTGCTTTATAATTTACACTAAGAACTGGACACGAAATAGCAAGACTACTGTATTTCACAACCAATACTACTATTGATCTTGCTTTGTTTTCTGCACCTACTGGAAACAAACTAACCTACATTACACTACACTACATTATACTAATAACACAAGTTAAACCAAATTAAAACTGCTGACTATATATTTCATATATTCATAAGAATAAAATCAAAAGTCCACAATTAAAATAGTCTAGTATCAGTCTATTACACCACATATAATATCCAATAAACTACTATTTTATTCATCAGAATTAACCAAATAGATGAAGCCCAGAGATCAACTTCAAAAAGCAGATTTATCTCATTTCACAGACTTGAGGGCTAAGCACATGTACCTCGAAATGGAAATACAATGAAATTGAGAAGAAATCAGTACGGTAGGTGTAGCAGCAACAGTCAGTGAGTAAAGACAGGCAATGAGGCAAGTTGAAAACCCACAATAGCACCACAACAACCTAGGAAGAAGTAAAATCCAGAAATATTCAACGAGCTAACAGAAAACTAGCAACTCAACCCAAAACCAGCTTGAACAAGCTCAAATGACCCCCAAATGTACCAAGAAACAGATCACAATGACAAAACACTCAAGCTGATCCCAAAATGCTTCAATTGAACCCAAAATCCACTTGAGAACTAACCAGAAACACTGCTGAAGTTCAATTACCAGCGATTGAACTAGGAAAATCAAGTCAAAACAGCTAAAAGATAAAATTCACTTAGAATTTTAGTGTTACATTAATTTTTTTTGGGTTTTTGAAAGTTTTCTATTATTTTTTGGTTTTTCTTTTGGAAGAAATNGGGGGGGGGGGATTTTTGGGCTCCTGAAACTTGTTGCTTAAGGCATGGGACATGCCTTTTTATAGGCAAAATGAAGGGTAACCTCCAGATGTCAGTTTTCCTACCTTAGTCCTTTTTTACTTTTCAGTTTTGCTTACATGTCCCTTATTTCCTGACTTGTTACCTAAGCTGCACCCCCTAAGTTACTAAAATTCTGATTTGCAACACATCTAGAATGTTCTAGAGCTTCCAATTCAGCTATTTAAAAGATTCTATACTCTTGAATTACCCCAATTACCCCTGCTTTTAACCTGAAATTGCTAATCTACATCAATCGCCTCAACCCTTCTGACTAACCATGGTTAACTAGGATCCTATTCCATTCAGCTATAACCAGAAGAACCTAAAAGTTAAACTAATTAAACAATCATGCTTAAGAATCAATATACAAGTAATTAAACAATCGGAATTAAGTCAGACTCTCAAAATGTCCCTGAATCAACACAAAATCGAACTAAAGAAGAAAAGAAAAAATCAAAGCAAAAATTAAAATGGGACAGAAATCAATCAAAACTAAAATACTCTAAATAAACTAACCATGCAGTTAATTAATCTAAAGGTGAGAAAACCTTCTTGACGAAAATCCAAAAAGAAAGCTCAAATTAAAACTAGCATATTGAATATTGCCAGAATTAAACGATTTCAAGTCATCAATTATTAGCACAAAACAAATCAACAAAGTAGAAATCAAACAATTACCGATAAAACTCAATTCAAGCTATAGAGAAGACAATTTAAACAAAGAAATCTTACTTGTGAAACTCTAAGACTCCACCAATTCTAAACTTGAACTTCGACGAACCTGAGTGAGAGTTGAGGTCTGCTAATGACAAATTGGGCATGAGGGAGGTGACGATAACATATGATTGTGACTTTAACTGGTTTTGGGGAATTGTAGGGTTTTGGACCGGGATTTGATCCAAGATTCGAGCAATTTGAGGGACATGTGAAGTAAAAGGGGCGTGGATTCGTGATGTAGAGGGGAGGGTGAACCCATGGTGTGAATTTGGTGTTGATTGGGGACGGCGCTGCCTGGGCGGCGGAGATGACGGCGACAATTTCGATTATTCGAAGGCTTCTGGTGGGATTCGAAGAGAGACGGTAGGGGATTTGGGACGAGGACATTGAGGCGGTATAGGGGTGTGATTTTGAGAGCCATCGGAGGTGGTTGCGTCTTCGCTGGCGGCGGCGCTGACGGAGGGCAAGGTGTACGGGGAGGAAGGTCCCGGTCTCTAGGGTTTCAGAGACTTAGGACACTTTTATTTAATGCCTACAACTAATCGTGACCATTGGATGATAATAGATGAATGGCCGAGATTAACTGAGATTTAAGTATCTCAAAACGACGTCGTTTGCATGCGATATACTATGTCGTTCGAGTAGTCCTGAGGCCCGGAAAAAAATTGGATCGGGAATTAGGGTGACTTGGGCCTGGGGTAGGGCATTTGTTTTGGGCTAATCAGATTTGGCCCAATTTCTTAAAGCCATTCCTCATTATTCCAATTATTTATTCTTCTTCCTTTCTAATTTCATTTGTATTTTTTTTTATATTTTCCTGATTTTATTGAATGCAAAATAAAAATAAAAATCTAGTATATTTCCAAAATTAATTCCTAAAAATTTATTAAGTCCTATTTAAAAGTAAACTCGTGACAAATCCATCAATTACCAATTAAAATTGCAAAACGGACTATTTTTGTTATTTTCTTTATGTTTGTTCTAAATGCAACTTGACTACTAATTAATCCTGAACTGTAAAATTAAACCCTAAATACACATGCCAAATGTATTTTTATATTTTTCATATGAATTAAAATACACAAATAGATGCAAACAATTAACAGAAAAATTCACAAAATTGAAAGAAATCATTTTGTTTGAATTTTTGGGAGTAATTCACTTAGGGCAAAAATCATGTGCTCACAGCTGCCCCTCTTTGCTCGGGAAAAGAAAAAGTTCTCGGGCAAAGATAAGAGAGCGGATACGAGCGATTTTTGCCCGTTTGACTATTCCGTGTGAAGCATTTTTGAAAATCGTCTCACCGCACCCTGCTTCGGAGGTTGCCTACATATCCCTGGCTAAAAGGAATCAGGTTAGTGTAGTGCGGGAAGGTTTGGTAGCTGGGACTACCAGGAGCTGTGATTTCACTGCTGTTGCTGCTGCTACTGCTCGCTGACCTCCATATTACACTGTGTAAAAAAATAAAAAGAATTTAGCCTAAGCTATGATCTATGAATTACAAAAAGGTTATATCTATGTCTTCAAACTTGCTCTTGTGTTTCCTGAACTGGTATTTTCCACTGGAATTCTTGCGTTGTTGCCTTGCATTGTGATCGAAGATGTTTTTCCATTTCTTCGAGTGATGCTTGACTGCATACATGCTTCTATTCTTCAGGCGGGCTCCTGATTGCTGAACTTGAAAAGTATCCCCTTGTTCTCCAGGTGGGCTCCTGGTCGCTGGACTTTGAAAAGTATTCCCTTGTTATCCAGGTGGGCTCCTGATTGCTGAACTTGAAAAGTATTCCCTTATTCTCCAGGTGGGCTCCTGATTGCAACAGACAAACAAAGAAAATTTTCCTGCCCCAGTTTGGTGGCTGGGCACATCATGTTATCCAATATCAAAAACTTGAAAGCTAAAATTTGAATTGTACTTCCCTTGTTTTCCAGGTGGGTGCCTGACTACTGAAACTTGAAATGTATTCCCTTGTTCTCCAGGTGGGCGCCTGACTGCTGAAGCTTGAAATGTATTCCCTTGTTCTCCAGGTGGGTGCCTTGAAATGTATTCCCTTGTTCTCCAGGTAGGTGCCTGACTGCTGAAACTTGAAATGTATTCCCTTGTTCTCCAGGTGGGCGCCTGATTGCTGAAACTTAAAATGTATTCCCTTGTTCTCCAGGTGGGCGCCTGATTGCTGAAACTTAAAATGTATTCCCTTGTTCTCCAGGTGGGCTCCTGACTACTGAACTTGAAATGTATTCCCTTGTTCTCCAAGTGGGCACCTGACTTCAACAAAATAGACAAACAAAGAAAAGTTTCTGCTCCAGTTTGATGACTGAGCGCGTTATGTTACCAAGTATTAAAAACTTGAAACATTTGCATTGTACTTCCCTTATTTTCTAGGTGGGCGCCTGACTTTTGAACTTGAAATGTATTCCCTTATTCTCCAGGTGGGCGCCTGACTGCTGAGCTTAAAATGTATTCCCTTGTTCTCCAAGTGGGCGCCTGCTTGCAGTAAAATAGACAAAACAAAGAAAAATTTTCTGCCCTAGTTTGATGACTGGGCGCATCATGTTGCCAAATATTATTGAAAATGAAAATTTTGAATTGGACTTCCCTTATTCTCCAGGTGGGCGCCTGACTGCTGAAACTTAAAATGTATTCCATTGTTCTCCAGGTGGGCGCCTGACTTCAAAATATCAAACAAAGAAAATTTCTTGCCCTTGTCTCAACCAAAGAAAAATTTGTTAATATAAAATGGTGGTTAGTTGCTGGCATTCTTGTTGGGTAGGTCCTTGCTGCTTGGGCTTTACTCCGACCTGCTTCCCTAGACTTGCCTTGAACCTCCTCGACTTCCCGACCGAATTTCAACCCCCTGACTTTGTTGACCCTAGTGTTCTATCCCGTATTGTTGTTTTTGTGTTTCTGACCCCTCTATCTGAAACTTCACTTCTTCCCCACAACTATCTGATTAATCCACCGATGAAACTTCCAGTGGTCCTTTATGTCCTACTTCATCTTTGATATATTATGGGCCTGTTGTGCTTTGCAACTGGGAAGCTGGCAGTTAGCCTTGACATCTTTCCTTTTATTTTGAACAGAATTGACACTGAAAGACCTCAAGAGAATGAAATGCAATGACCTCGAGGGTTAAGGATAGAGAGAATCCGAAAACGGATGATTTGTAATGAAGAAGGAGAAGAAGAAGACTTATCTGAGTGGAACAGCTGGTGCCATTGATCATGCCATGCATTTTGGATTAAGAGGCCTAGTCTACCCAACCAATCAACTTTCAATTGCCCCTCTTGCTGTTCTGGTCTTTCATAACCTACTTTTCAACCAAAACCCAAACATTGCTTGTCCCGCCATGTTTTGAACAACTTTCAACCACAGACTTGTTTCATTTGCCCATATGAGAACTCACCTTCGCCTTACGGTGCCCGTGAAGGTTTTCACCGACAAGACTCTCTCATTTTTTATTTCTCTCAACTCACGTCGCCTTATGGTGCCCGTGAAGGTTTTCACCAGTAAGACTCTCTCATTTTTATCATTTCTCTTCTTGTACCAGAGTGTTTCCCCTAACATGAATCACTTTACTTGCTCGCATTGGCATTTCCTGAAGCTTGATTAGAAGGTCTTTCTTTGGACCATAATACGGGCTTTTGGATGGGGTTTAGAAATAATGGTATAGAGGCTCAAAAAAATTCAACATGGGTTTAACATTACAACTTTCAGAATCAGCCTTCTTACAACAATGAGAACTTCTGCCCCAGTTTCTTTCTTGGGGACTTTCGGATTTTTATTTTGGTGAGACTGAACCTCAGAGAGAAGCTGCCTACGTACCCTTTCGGGATCAAGTCAAACGTAGTTCAGGTTATAGAATTACTCCGTTGTTTCGATATTCCCTTTCTTCCCCTTTTCTTTTCTCTCTTTTCATTTCTTTTCCTCTTTTTTCTTTTCTCTTCTTTTCATTTATTTTCTTTTCTTCATTTTTCTTTTCTCTTCTTCTTTTTCTTCTTCTTTCTTTTCTATCTTTCTTTATTTTCTCTTCTCTTTTCCTCTCTTTTCATTTCTTTTTCTTTTTCTTTTCTTTTGGACTATTCTTCTTGTTTCTCCGCTGATCTTCCTTGCTCGTGCTTCCGCGTTTTGTTATTGATTCCGAAAGAGGAGTACGAAAGAAAATAAAATAAGGCTCAGAAGGGGTAACAAAGGATAAAGTATTTGGATAGAAGAACAAAATGCCTTCGTCATTTCAATCTCAAAATATCCCAAATACAATTAAGTACAAATAAACAAAGAAATCATACATAGTATCGCTTGACTGCATCAGAGTTGATAGCCATTTCTACCCATTTTTCTTCCACATCTGTCAAATATAATGCGCCATTGGACAACACTCGGGTTACAACAAATGGCCCCTGCCAGTTGGGGGCAAACTTTCCTTTTGCTTCAGCCTAATGAGGTAAGATACGCCTCAACACCAATTGCCCAACTTCAAACTTCCGCGGACGCACCTTCTTGTTATATGCTCTCGCCATTCTCTGTTGGTACAACTATCCGTGACACACTGCTGCCAATTGCGAGCACGTGATTTTTGCTTCACAAGAATTACTCCAAAAAGAAATCAAGATAAAATAAATTCTTTATGTGCAATTTTGAGAGTTTTCGTAGCATGTTGTTAATTATCTGTATTTGTCTGTGTGTATTTGTTTTCATTTTTATTAAGAAAAATAATATGTATGTTGCATGCGCATTTAGGATTTAATTTTACAAGTACAAATTAATTAAACAATATTTGGTTTTACAAGAATGAAAATCACAAAAATATGTATTTTTTGTATTTTTAGCATTTAATGTCCAAATGTGTGATTTTGTTTTAATTGGTGTTTAATTGTGTGTGATAATTGTTATTAGAAATTAATTAGTGTTTTGGTAAATTAATTTGGTTCTATAAGTTAAATTAGGATTTTCAGGATTTTTCTTTTTGAAAAAAGGGGGAATTAAAAGGGAAATAAAAGAAGGAAAAGAAAAGAGAGCAAAAATAAAGAGAAATCCGGACTGGGTCATCTCAATTTAAAGAAAATCAGGCCCAATATCGCACCCAATCCAAGCCCAACCGGCCAGTCTCAAAAACCATCCAAACGACGCCGTGTGGGGGCAGAATTGCGTCGTTTCGGTGAGACCAGATCACAGTCGTCCATCTGATCTTGATCAACAGCCAAGATCATCCCTCACTCACCCGTTACATAACCCGACCCGTTCCACCCAAAGACCAACCCGGTCTAATTTAACCAGACGACGCTGTTTTCTATTAGTGAAAGGATCTAGGCCGTTAATCCTAAACGATCCAACGGCCAGGATCAATTCTCTAGCCTAGTATATATCCTTAAACCATACCCCGCCCCCTCAGACCCCACCTCTCCCCTCGTCTTCTGTCAGGCCTCGTCTCTCTCAGAGATGAAGATACCCGCCGCCACCCCTCCCGTTCGCCTAAAACCCGGCGGCGCCGGCTCCGATGGCCGTGAAAATCACACCCCTGAACCACCTTGACTCCCCTCTCCAAATCCACACTTGTTTTGCTTTGACTCACCCCTGAGCTCTTTGAATATTAGATCGAAAAAACTGGTCCAGAACCCTAGTTCGTTAGATTAACACCAAACTTACACCCTGTGACCATTTGACCTCTATCGTTCCCAAACCACCCCTAGTTTCCTTCGAATCAAGCCGGAATTGGTCGAATCTTAAATCGACTGAAGAACCCTAGAGGTACCAAAAAGCTGAACATGTCCGAGATTAGAAACAATTTGGAGTTTTAATCGATTTTAGTCGAGTGTTCTCAGTCGAGAACACTTGATTAAAGTCCATTTTGACCTCAAAGAGTTCGAGTCGAAGCTTCGATTAAAATAGATTGGAGCTACGTCTAAATTCTGAGGTATTTCTTCTTTCTTTCCTTTTAGTTTTGTTTGTTTTTGTTGTTGTTGTTATTTATCGGATTGAGTTTCGTTATAATTCATCATTTTCGTTTAATCATTCCTTCCTCCTCTTTCAGGCCTTTTTCTTGGTCCATTTTTCTTCTGATTGATTGGCATATGTTATAAATTGTTGAGTCATTTCGTCGAATAGTCCGTATCTTTAAGTGTATGATTTTAGATTTTAGATTGTGTTTCCTTGTTGTGATTCAGTGTTTTGAATGATTCATTTATCTTCTAGTTATTTTCAAAGTTGCCTCTGAGCATTAGGAGTCAGTTTGTCTTGAAGTTCAGCTTATAGTCGAACTGTTTCTAATTTGTGTTAAAAATCTGGATTTTTCATCTTTTTCCAGTATGTGTTTACTGTTTGATTGTTTTCACTCATATATATATATATATATATATATATATATTT
>MU721148.1:90155-105921 GCA_026770625.1 Nicotiana glauca | reverse complement strand
TTATGATGTTTGCCTCATCTTGTAACTAATCTAGAACTCCCAGGACCTTAGTTGAACAATTAGGATATCAAAGGGGTAATTTGGGATTTTAAAACTTGAAGAAATGGTTAGTTTAAGTGGTCTGACAATAAGGTACTAATAGAGCTATTAAACTAATGACATTGTTTAATACTTACTGGGTTGGGAAACATAATAGCATGGGAGGTTTAGGGGGAGTAATTGAATACTATAATATGCCCATAACAATTGAATTAAGAATAAGAGGGGACATATAGTAGTGGAGAACAAGGACAAGTCATATAGTAATAGGGTTCTAAAGGGAATGGGCAGGGGTGTTGGCCTATTAGTTTTAGTGTCCCAAGAGTTATAAAGGTTCTGGTTTGTTGTATAAGTATAGGATATATTGGACAGGATAGGGGTTGGCTTTTAAACACATTCTTCAGAGGTCACACTAAAAAGAACAGATAAAGAAGCAATCAGTTTTCTTAGAGGTTCTCTTTTTTCAGTCTAAGACAGCATTTTGAAAGCTAGGCATTTAGTTTTTTTGAGTGTGTTAATGTTTAATTGGGATTCAGAGTTGTTGCTGGTCTGATTTTGAATAAACTTGGTCTATTTAAGCTGTTTGGTTTCATTCTTGGATTTTTTTTGGTGTTGCTGGATAGATCAGCTAGTCTGGTTTGGGTTTGAACCATTCCTCGGTTGATTTAAACACTGAGTTTGTTGCTGTGGAATTCTTGTGTTTCATTTTGTCGAATTGATGCTGTGTTGGTCTTTTTAAGCTGTCTCATTGCTCTTGGGTTGTCTCTTGTTGCATTGCTGCTGTTGTGTTGCTTGCTACTTACCTGCTGCTGACTTCTCCTTCTTCTTGTCCTGTTTTCCAATCCAGGTACATGTTTTTGGATCTCAACATCATGTAGAATTTGGCCGAAATGAAATGAAATGGGAGCCTAACTCCTTTGGAAAATTTCAGTAGTTACTGTACCTTCCTTATAATTGTATGTAATGGTTTAAATTGTAATTAGGTATTTTTGTCTAAGCAATTTGTAATGACTAAATCTGTAGCTTGCAATGTTGTACCTAACTGGACTATTTTGGACTGAGCTAACCAGTGGTTATCTAGCCTTAGCCTTAGTATGATTAATACTCGCTTAGTTTAGCATCTCATTGGTTTAAAGCAAAAAATCCAAAATAGTGTAGATTTTGTGTTGATTTTGATTTCAAGTTGAAAATATATCTCCCACGACTTTAGAACTACAATCGTTGGCTAATAAATTGTTAGTGGTTTGCTTCAATTATTATACAATCAGATAGGAGTAGAGTATGAATTCAGGCCATTCACATTAATGAAAATAATCAAGTACTTAGTCGATTCAGTTGAGAATCATGTGCATAGGCTATTGGTGACTAATTCAATTCACATGTCCATTTTTACCTGTTCACTCTTAGTAGCATTTAACCAGTAACCAAATAAGCAACGCGACTTAAACTCTAAACTAACAAACAATCAGCTTGAGGTAATTTGGATAGGCATTTTGGTAGGATTTAATCTAGGCCACATTTAAACTCTAGCCTGTCCGTAGGCCGTGGGGCCTGATTTCAAGATTGCAATGTATAGTTAACACAATATAAATTTGGGGCTTGAGTTAGGTCGCGGGTTCAAATTAAAAGGTCCTTCCTTTTGTTTCGGCTCGGACTTGAACTCGAAGCCCGACTTTGTAATATTAAGTAATTAGGGCCTTCTCTTTATTTCTTTTAAAGACAAATAATATAGAAAAATCATAAGTTACTCTAGGGTGGACCTTTAATAAAACATGAGACGAGCCTCGCCAAATGAGACGCATAAATTGCAGGGCCCTCAATAAATGTATATATTAAAGTATTTAGAATTCGGGATGGGCCGTTTAGTGAATTTCACCGCCCTCCCTAAAGATAACAACGTGCTAGTCACTTTAGGCACGCTTTTAATAATTTGCTCTCTTAAACTCGGGTGCACATTTATGTGAACCAAATCCAAATCTCAACGGAGTCGAAATGTGTCAATAACCACGGGTGCATTGATGTGACGTGGTTCAAGATACGTTTTCACGATGTTGCAACTCTCTTTAAAAAAATAATAAATAAATAATAATAATAAAAGCGGTGAAAAGTTAAAATTTGCACATAGGTTCAACATGTATTAAAATCAGATAAATAAGCCGAATATGACAGTTGAACGACCGTGCTAGAACCACGAAACTCGGGAATGCCTAACACCTTCTCCCGGATTAACAGAATTCCTTATCCGGATTTCTGGTTTGCGGACTGTAATACATAGTCAATCTTTTCCTCGATTCGGGATTCAACCGGTGACTTGGGACACCATAAATCTCCCAAGTGGCGAATCTGAATCTTAATAATAAATCTCGTTTCGATTGTCTTTTAATTGGAAAAACTCACTTTACTACACCTTCCCGGGGTGCAGTGGGTGAAAAGGAGGTGTGACAGCTCTGGCGACTCTGCTGTGGACCAGACCCAGAACTTCTGGTTCAGGGTTTAAGAATTCAAGCTTAGAATAATTGTTATATTTGGCTATGTCTGACTCTATTACCTGATTGGTCTTAATGTGCAAAAAATGCTTTACCGCTTTGATATTATCTGAATTGTATATAAATATGCCGAAACCTTTCTCTTCTGTCTCCTGAGGAGTGCACGTTGGCCGTGACTTCTTTCTGTTAGTGTCATATCCCAAAATAGAACGAGGATTCAGAGGAGTTGCAAAATTGGATGGCCTTTTGTTACCAGTACACAGCTCCCATCCTCGGCTCGAGTTGTCCGCTCGGGTAAGCCAGGTCTAGAACAATAAATCCAGGTTTTAAAACCTAGAATAAATTGATTTCATGCCGGATCCCTAGTAGAAACGCTTATTTTCATCATGTTGCATTTGACTTATAGGACTCAACACAGGGGTTGGATCCGTCTAGGACAGGTAACCTGAAATGAAAAGACCATCCTGCTACATCCTGTTTGTTTTACGCATTTTATTTGCTTCGGACTTACATGCTGACCGGGTGTGAACATTGGGAAAATTTGAAAAGAAGAGGAAAAAATAATAATAGCAGTGTAGAGAGATAATTACCTATTTTTCAAAAAAAAAAAAAACCAATGTCCAAATAGCGTCGAAACTTTGCCAAAATTTTGAGAAAATGAAGAAAAAGAAAGAGAAAAAGAGGAACTGTTTTTTTTAGTTTGATTTATTTGAAAAACAAAAGAAAGGAATCTTGTTTTCAAAATTAGTTATTTTCTTTGCCCGAACTACGCATGTTTGATTCTCACCAGATGTGAGATATGTAAGCAACCCTCATCGGGTCCAACCTCCCTTTTTGTAAAAATAGCTAAAAAATATCAAAATTTTAATTTTTTGTCACACATAAATTAAGGTGATGCCATTCTTGTAAAAAACAACCAAAAGGACGACGGAAGGCTGCTTTTGCGAGAACAACCACTTTTTGTCTTTTTCAAGATTTTGGCTGTTTAACAAACACAGCCTTCAAGTCTTCTTCGTACTGTTGAAAGGCTGTATTTACAAGATCGGAGTTTTGTTTAGAAAAAAAAATGTGTGTTTCAATTTTAATTTATTATTTTCCTTCTTTGAGTCAAAACGAGTCCTAATTCTACCTAATCACCCTAAACAAACATGCAGAATGAGCACGAGTCCAGATTTACCAGTAACAGTTAGGAGCAAGATCCCTCTCGAGTTGCGCTTGTGGTAGGAGGATTTGGAATAGTCAGAGCGAGATAAGAACAAACTAAATTTGGGAGGTCTCACTAGTTTGTTTAACATCAGACCCAGATGTGATATCATAAAGGCTTTGATTACGTTTTTGGACCCGACCCATAATGTATTTTGCTTCTCGGATTTTGAACTCACCCCAACCTTAGAAGAGGTAGCAGGCTATATGGACATTATTGAAGGGCTAAGGCACAAGTATCTGATTGTTCCAAGGGTCGCTAATTCTCACAAGTTTATGGATATACTTAAAATAAGCAAGGGAGTCCCATACGCTGAGTTGGATATGGAGCTTTTCTACACTACATTTCATATACTGGAGGTATGGGCATATAAGAGGGTTCGACGATCCAGAAAGCGGGGTCTGTAGTAGAGGGAATCAGACAAAATGGGATGAACATAGGCGCTTCGCCTTCATGGTAGCGTTCTTAGGCATTGTGGTGTTTCCCTGGAAAGATAGAAACATTGATCTAAAGGTGGCTGGAGTTGTCAAGGTCCTGATCACCAACAACAAAAGCACGCTTTCCCCTATGATAGTATCCGAGATATATCGTGCTCTCACAACTTGTAAAGCCGGGGCAGATTTTTTCGAGGGGTGCAATTTGTTATTGCAGATGTGGATGATCGAGCACTTGTGTCATCATCCTCAGTACATGAGCTATAGATCTACAAATAAGGGCTGCATTGAAGAATATAACATGAGGGTTTCGGGGCTCAGATTGCCGGAAGGGTTTGAAGATTCGGTATCCTATCTCCGCGCCATCACTGCGGTACAAATAGATTGGACATTGGGTTGGATTCCTGTCGAAGAAATAGTGCATATGCCCGCCACTGGTCCTTACTTCCTCTTAATGGGACTCCGAGGTGTTCAGCCTTACTCGCCCTACCAGGTGATGAGACAATTAGGAAGGTGTTAGGTGGTACATCTAGACGAAGATCTCAGTGTCTACGCAGTCGAGGTTAGTGCCGATGGCCAATTTCATGAAGAAGCCGTTCGTTACATATGGAGTGAATGTCAGTATTTGATGGAAAACACTTGGGTGCGTGATTTATCCGGAGGTGAAGTCTCACCAACCTATCTCGCCTGGTACAGAAGGAAGAACATTGTTAGAGACGCACCAGAATGGCCAACCAAAAGGCCTCACATTCAGGAGTTCGTTGAGGCATCACAAGAACTACGACTTTGGTTGGATAAAGAACGCGAATACAGGGCCCGCATAAGGCCATTGGAAAAACAGGTTCATGATCTCCAGTTTGAAAGAAGTTTGCAGGCCTCCACCGACGAAGGGGATAAAAAGAAGTTGGTCCAGGAAAATGAGGCCTTGAAGACCCAAATCTGACAGATAAGAAGGGATGCTGACAGACAACAGAGAAGTCGGTCTGACGACATGTTGATAAATGGGCTGAAAAATCAAATCACTGAATACCATAAGGGTCGGGAAAGGTCTGAAGCCAGACTGACAAGGATTCAAGCCAGATGGGCAAGAGGTATAGAAGAGAGGGCACATCATATGCGGCAGATGAAGAGGGACTACGAGGGGAAGATTACTATGTTGAGAGAAACAATATCTACCCTTAAAGAACGGGTCTTCAGACAAGCCAGAGACTCCAGAGCTGATAGGACACACTGTTATGACTTGATTTCATGAATGGAGAAACAGATGCATGAGTTTCAGGATCAACTCTTTCACAACGCTCAAGTACTGGGGACACAGAATCAACGAATAGAGCAGTTGCTTGTGGAAAAAGATAGAATCCGGGGAAGAATTTACGATATCGGGAACTACATCACCATGAAGTGCTTAGCTTGTGAGGATATGTCCCGTACTACCTTCTTTGCCTCAACAATGATTTATGTCCACTAGATCATGGAAGATTTGAAAGATCTGCAGAGAGGCCCTGCACCAAAGCCCACGGCGAGACCGAACGACGCCCCGCGGGCACCAAAATTTAAAACTCTAAGGCATCCATAGTTTGAGTCTGTATTTTCCTTGTCTTCAGAGTTTGTAGTCTGTTTGGAGTTTGCATTTCCCTTTTCGCATAAAGTCCGCAGTCTGTATGAAGTCTGTCAGTTTCCTTTCAAAATGTTTTGCTTTGTAATAGAACGTTTTGTTAATGAAAATTGAAAAATCCAAAAATGGTGTCTCATTTTTTCGCACTTGTGGTCAGAGCTACGCACGGTCTGATTCATGCGGGGACATGATACGTAGGCAATCCACATAAGATTCGGCCACCAATAAAAAAAGAAAAAAAGAGGGGAATAATAAAAAATACAGAGAAAGAAATAAAGGAAATAAAGGAAGTTTGGGAAGCACTCAAAAGAGGGCACATATGTAAGAAGCCGGAATGACGCATACAATAGAAGCAAAGACATGATAGGAATGGTTAAACTACCTAGGTGCATTGCATCCCAATGTGCAATAACATATCTTTTAAACTCTAAAAACTAACAAGTTTTTTGTTTTCCAGAGATTTCAAACAGTTAGCTTGTTAGAACGTACTGGCAAATTACCATTACCAAACAAGATCTAAAGGACCTATACCGAAAAGCATGTCTGGTTCGGACAAAAGTGTTGAAGAGGAAAAACCAGGGATACAAACAATGAAGGGGGAAGTAGACAGGTTGAGACAAGAGATAGAAGAAATGCACCTAGCATGGGCTAGGGGGCAACAAGTACCAGTCCCTCCCACTACCCCTACTATCCCACCGACACAAACTCCGGAGTACCCGCCCAATGGTCTATTAACGAGTTTCCCAATTCACCAACACTATCAGGGGAAAACTCCTTACAATCCCCAAGCCCCACAACCCAAACACGACCCTTCTTCACCAACTGCTCAAGTTTTCGTGGCACCTCCACCCGCCACATTGCAAAGATCATCCAGTGAGCCGGTGTTTCAGGCTCACGACAACCAATACTACCCTCCTGAACCCACCTTCAAATCACCCGAGCCATATACTTATGCAACTCACTTTGAGCTGCCGGTAGAAGCTGAGAAGTTGTCTAAGAGTCTGAAGCAGGATGAAGTGCTTCGCAAAGTAAAGAGCCTCGAGCAGTCTTTCAGGTATATGCATGGGTTAGGCGGCCATGTCAGCGTGGCCTATATAGATCTGTGTCCTTTCCCCGATGTTCAGTTGCCAACGGGGTTCAAAATGCCAAAGTTTGATCTATACGAGGGGCATGGATACCCGGTGGCACACCTGCGTGGTTTCTGTAGTAAAATGAGAGGGGTCGGTAGGAAAGATGAGCTGTTGATAGCATACTTTGGCCAAAGCTTGGGTGGGTCTGCACTAGAATGATATACGAGGCAAGATCCTAGCAGGTGGTACACCTAGGACGACCTGGCACAAGAATTTGCTAGTCACTTCCAATATAATCTTAAAATCGTCCCCGACCGTCTCACATTGTTGAATATCAAGAAAAGGCCTAGAGAGAGCTTTAGAGAATTTGGGTTCCCTGGAGGGAGCAGCCGGCAAGAGTCGATCCTCCGATGAGGGAAGGTGAAATGGTGGATTACTTTTTGCAGACTTTGGAGCCAACTTACTTTGGTCACCTGGTGACATCGATTGGTAAATCTTTCAATGAGGTCGTAAAGATGGGCTGCATGATTGAAGAAGGACTCAAGTCCAACAAGATAATGAGTTATTCGGCGATCAAGGCCACCACTCAGGCTATCCAGAGCGGCACGGGAGGTGTGCTCGGGAAAAAGAAGAGAGAAGAAGTTGCAACAGTCGAAGCAGGTACTTGGTCCAGATATAGAGGTCCTTCACCCTACTACCAGCCCAGACCACACCGCCCGAATTACCCATACACCCCATATAGCCCTCCACAACCCTACTACCCACCAGCAGAGCCATATTTTTCCTTCCATCACACCCAAACATATAACTAACCTCCAGTTCACCAGCAATGGCGTGCATCGGCTCCCTAAAATACATACCCACCTCCCCAAAATACATACCCACCCCCACAAAACATATATCCACCCCCAAGGGCCTATAGAAATCCTCCAGGGTCAGGTTTCCGTAGGAATCAAGCTTTCAGGAATGAGAGGATGCAGAAGCAGAGAACATTTACTCCGCTGGGAGAAACCTATACTACTCTTTTCCATAAATTGAGGCAGTTAGGCCTGTTGAATCCTATTGAGCCCGAATTGCCAAATCCCCTTCCCAGAAATCTGGACCATTCAGTGAGCTGTGAATATTGTTCGGGGGCCCCCGGACATGATACTGAGAAATATTGGAAGTTGAAGACTGCCGTGCAAGACCTTATTGATACAAACAAGATCGAGGTTCAGGCTCCAGAAGCACCAAACATCAATCAGAATCCGTTGCCAGTGCACCATGAGGGCCACATGATCGAACTAATGCACAAGGGAGGGGAGTTTAAGAAGCCCTCGCAAACAGTAATGATGATCCGGGCCAGTGAAGCCAGTCCCAAGGAAAAACTAACGAATGATAAGGCAGTGGTACAACTGAAAAGTGTAGACACCAAGCCAGTTGTGGTGATGGGGAAAGGGTCATCTATTTCTGCGAAGAAACCAGAGCCAGTCAAGGTAGTGATGCAGGGGGTGTCAAGCACACCCGTGGTAATGAAAGGGGCTCACATAGAACCAGTTGTCATCAAACCGGTAATGCAGTTTCCAATAATCAGTGAAAAGGTTGTGCCGTGGAGCTACAATCAAGTGACGGTAATGTATAAGGGGAAAGAGGTTATGGAAGAAGTGTGTGAAACCCAAGGTCTAACTCGTTCGGGAAGGTGTTTTGCTCTCGCAGAGTTAAGACGGACCAATCCAGTAGCAACAAAGAAGCTAGTTACCAAGGAAGAGGCGGAAGAATTCTTATAGAAGATGAAGGCGCAGGATTACTCCATTGTGGAGCAGTTGAGGAAGATCCCGGCACATATCTCATTGCTATCATTATTGATCCATTCAGACGAGCACCGCCGGGCATTAATGAAAATTCTAAACGAAGCCCATGTTCCGGATAAGATCTCTGTGAACCATCTGGAGAAAATAGCGAACAAGATTTTTGAGGTGAACCAAGTGGCATTTTCCGACGATGAGTTGCGAGGGTACAGAACATAATAGAGCCCTCTATTTGACCGTGAAGTGTGAAGGCTCGGTAGTCACTCGAGCATTGATTGATAATGGGTCTAGTGCCAATTTTTGCCCATTGTCCACCTTGAACAAGCTGAAGGTTGATAATGACTGAATTTACAAGAACAACATCTGCGTTCGAAGGTTTGATGGCGGTGGCACAGATACAGTGGGTGACATCATACTTGAATTGACAATTGGCCCAGTCGAGTTCACCATGGAGTTTCAAGTGTTAGACATCGCAGTGTCGTATAATCTTCTGTTTTGGCGACCGTGGATTCATGCTGCCAAATCAGTGCCTTCTACACTACATCAGATGGTCAAGTTCGAGTGGGATAGATAAGAGATCGTAGTGCATGGGGTAGACAATACATGCGCCGTAAGTGATGCCATCATACCCTTCATAGAGACTGACGATGACAAGGGGCCGTGGGTTTACCAGGTTTTCGATACGGTTTCAGTGGACAAAGTTCCTGAGGGTGAAAACATCCCGCTTCCCAGAACAGCAGCTGCAACTGTCATGGTAGCCTTGGAGATACTGAAAAACAGGTTTGTGCCAGGCAAAGGTTTGGGGGCTGATCTTCAAGGTATTGTTCAACCGGTTTCTTTGCCCAAGAATCTGGATACCTTTGGGCTGGGGTTCAATCCTACAGCGGCGGATGTGCGACGGGCCCGCAAGATGAATAAAAGGGCATGGGTTCTTCCCAAGCTAATCCCACGCTTGTCCCGATCTTTTGTCAAGGCGAGCATAAAAAAGAAATTGATGTCCAAGGTTACAGGGCCACTGATTGGTATAAATGGAGATTTGGATGAAGGTTTTAAAATATTATTTGCCAAAGTCAACATGATAGAAGCTGGGGAAGGATCCTGCAAGGCGGATGTGCAGTTTGTGGGGCCTAAGGCCAAGATCAACAATTGGATGGCTACTCCTCTTCCCATGCGGAGGGAGTCTTGGTAGTAGGCTTTGATTTTCCTTCATGTTTAGCTGGATTATTCCAGGGTTGTAATCCAGTTTGCTTTTATTTTGTACTCATCAAAGTGTAAAAACCTTGTTATCCCATACTTTAATCAATGAAAGTTTCTTCTTTACTCCTTATTTTATTTTAATTTAGTTTTCTTCTTGTCTTTTCTGAACAGTTATCTTTATACCGGTCTTAATGACATGGCATGCACGACGGATCTTCAACCTAGTCTAAAAAATCAATCTAACTCCGAACTAATAGTGCAAGAGGTAGAATATAATGAAGAGTCGGAATACAATGAGGATGAAGCCTTCGAAGAAATTAATAGAGAATTAAGCCAATTTGAAGAGAAACCCAAGCCCAACTTAAATGACACGGAAGCCATCAATATGGGGGATGCGGATGTCATTCGGGAAACTAAAATAAGCGTCCACATTGAACCAAACATCAGGGAAGAATTAATCAAAGCACTTATTGAGTTCAATGATGTTTTTGCATGGTCATATGACGATATGCCGAGTTTGAGCACCGACTTAGTGGTTCACAAATTGCCCACTGACCCGGCATGCCCTCCCGTCAAGCAAAAATTGAGGAACTTCAAAACTGACATGAGTGTGAAGATTAAGGAAGAAGTAACCAAACAGCTGAATGCAAAGGTTATTCTGGTTAGTCGATATCCTAGTTGGTTGGCTAATGTGGTGCCAGTGCTGAAGAAAGATGAAAAAATTAGGGTATGTGTTGATTATCGCAATCTGAATAGAGCAAGCCCAAAGGATAACTTCTCGTTACCCAACATCCATATCTTGATCGATAATTGTGCCAAACGTGAGATCGGGTCTTTTATGGATTGCTATGCTGGGTATCATCAGATTCTGATGGATGAGGAAGATGTAGAGAAGACAACTTTCATCATGCCGTGGGGAACTTATTGCTATCGGGTAATGCCATTCGGTTTGAAGAATGCTGGAGCAACGTACATGAGGGAAATGACTACCGTGTTTCATGATATGATACACAAAGAGATTGAGGTATACGTGGATGATATGATTATAAAATCCAAGCGTCAGGCAGACCACGTATGAGACCTAAGTAAGTTTTTCCAAAGACTTCGATGATACGATATTAAGCTCAACCCTGCTAAATGTGCATTTGGTGTTCCATCCGAAAAGCTATTGGGATTCATAGTCAGTAGGCGAGACATTGAGTTAGACCCGTCAAAGATCAAATCCATTCAGGAGTTGCCACCTCTGAAGAGCAAAATCAAAGTGATGAGTTTGTTGGGAAGGTTAAATTATATCAGCAGGTTTATCGCTCAACTCACCGCGACTTGTGAACCCATTTTTCGGTTACTTAAGAAAGATGCTGCAATAGAATGGACGGAAGAGTGTCAGGAGTCATTTGACCAGATAAAAGGGTATTTACCAAATCCACCAGTGTTGGTTCCACCCGAGCGAGGAAGACCGTTGATTCTCTATCTAACGGTCCTAGAGAATTCATTTTGTTGTGTACTGGTGCAACACGACATCACAGGAAGGAAAGAGCTATCCATCTATTATCTCACCAAGAAGTTTACGGTTTATGAGGTTAAGTACACTCAACTTGAGAAGACATGTTGCGCCCTAACTTGGGTGGCACAGAAGTTGAAGCATTATTTGTCATCTTATACTACTTACCTCATATCTCGTCTGGACCCATTGAAGTATATTTTCCAGAAGCCTATGCCCACAGGGATATTGGCGATGTGGCAGATTTTGCTTATGGAATTCGACATTGTTTACGTGACTCGGACTGCGATGAAAGCACAGGTGTTGGCAGATCACTTGGCCGAGAATCTGGTCGATAAAGAATATGAGCCATTGAGGACGTATTTTCCTGATGAGGAAGCGATGCATGTCGACGCGCTGGAGTTGACTGAAGAACCAGGATGGAAGCTTTTCTTTGATGGAGCTGCAAATGCGAAGGGAGTTGGAATATAAGTGGTACTTATTTTCGAAATAGGGCATCATTATCCTGTTATGGCTCAGCTATAGTTCTATTGTACCAATAACATGGCGGAGTATAAGGCATGCATTTTGGGCTTACGGTTATCTGCGAACATGGATGTCCAGGATGTTTTGGTCTTGGGAGACTCGGACCTCCTGGTACATCAGATTCAAGGTGAATGGGAAACACGGGATTTGAAGCTCATACCGTATCGACAATGCTTGCACGATCTGTGTCAACGGTTTCGATCAGTGGAGTTCAGGCACATCCCAAGAGTGCATAATGAGGTTGCCGATGCTTTGGCCACCTTATCATCAATGTTGAACCATCCAGATAAAATTCATGTTGACCCACTACACATTCATGTTCGTGATCAGCATGCTTATGTAACATGATCGAGGAAGAACTGGATGGCGAACCATGGTTCTATGATGTCAAGGAGTACCTCAGGATGGGGATATACCCGGAGTAGGCCACTAGAGATCAAAAGAGAGCTATTTGGCGGTTGGCAAATGGATTTTTCCTCAGTGGAGGGGTGTTGTACAAAAGAACACTGGACTTGGGATTGCTAAGATGCATAGATACCAGTCAAGCCGCGACAGTTATGACATAGGTGCATTATGGAGTTTGCGGGCCACATATGAGTGGATATGTATTGGCAAAGAAGATTCTTTGAGTAGGATATTATTGGCTCACTATGGAGCGAGATTGTATCAGTTTTGTGCGTAAATGCCATCAATGCCAGAAACACGGAGATCTGATTCATTCTCCACCGACAAAATTACACACAATGTTCGCACCGTGGCCTTTTGTTGCATGGGGGATGGATGTCATTGGACCTATTGAGCCAGCAACTTCCAACGGTCATAGGTTCATTCTGGTGACCATTGATTATTTCACCAAGTGGGTTGAAGCTAAAACTTTCAAGTCGGTAACGAAGAAAGCAGTGGTGGATTTCGTTCATTCCCATATCATCTGTAGATTTAAGTTCCCGAAGGTAATTATCACGGACAATGGTGCTAATCTTAACAGCAGTTTGATGAAAGAAGTCTGTCAACAATTTAAGATTACACACCGCAATTCCATCCCATATCGTCCTAAGGCGAATGGAGCGGTTGAGGCAGCCAACAAGAATATAAAAAAGATATTAAGGAAAATGGTAGAAGGGTCCAGACAATGGCATGAAAAGTTACCATTTGCATTGTTGGGTTATCTCACTACTGTTCGTACTTCATTAGGTACAACTCCTTATTCGTTGGTATACAGAACTGAGGTAGTGATACCGGCGGAAGTTGAAATTTTGTCTCTCCGAATTGTCGCTGAGGCTGAGATTGATTATGATGAATGGGTCAAAACCCGGTTGGAGCATTGAGCTTGATTGGTGAGAAGAGGTTGGCAGCAGTATCTCATGGCCAGTTATATCAAAAGAGGATGGCAAGAGCATACAATAAGATGGTACGTCCCAATAAATTTGAAGTGGGGCAGCAAGTATTGAAATGATCCTTCCACATCAGGCCGAAGCAAAGGGAAAGTTCGCCCTGAATTGGCAAGGACTATTCATTGTGACCAGAGTGATGTCCAATGGCGCTTTATATTTGACAGATATTGAAGGAAGATGTATAGACATGGCTATCAATTCTGACGCAGTCAAGAGATATTATGTATGATTTCTTTGATTGTAATTGTTGTTTGTTTGTATTTGGCATTGTACCGGGGAATGAAATGACGGAGGCAATTTTTCTACTATCTAAACACTTTTAACCCTTGCTTCCCCTTTTGAGCCTTATTTATTCTTTCATACCCCTCTTTTGGAATCAGTAATGAAATGATAATAAAAAGAGAAAGGGAAACAAATGATAATAAAAACAAAAGAAAAGTCACAAAAAAACAAAGGAATGGGAACTACATTTGACCTGATTCCTCAAAGAGGATACGTAGGCGCCTCACGGCTCGGTTATAGTGTAACAAAAATCAAAGGGTCCCCAAGCAAGAAAAACTGGGGCAGAGGTTGTGTTTGTAATTTTGGGAAGGAAATTTGATTCCAAGAGTTGTAATGGTTTTACCCATCAAAACTATTTTGAATTTTTGATACCCTTTTCTTTGGCCACACACAAAAACCATATTGATGTCCGAAAAAGACCTCCCGATCAG
Organism: Nicotiana glauca; assembly: GCA_026770625.1. Taxonomy (NCBI): domain Eukaryota; kingdom Viridiplantae; phylum Streptophyta; class Magnoliopsida; order Solanales; family Solanaceae; genus Nicotiana; species Nicotiana glauca. Next base: position 91,959 of record MU721148.1, on the reverse strand, counting down.
TATCCGAGAAGGCCAAGTCAGGCAAATGGAAGCCGGAATAACACTCTAATCCCCAGCAGGAAGAGGATCATAAGCTGAAAAGAATTTGATAGCCAAAAGAACCCCCAGCAGAGAGAGTCTTATCGGTAACACTCCAATCCCTAGCTGAAAATAAAATGAGAGAGTCTTATCGGTGAAAACCTTCACAGGCACCATAAGGCGACGAAAGTTGAGAGAAATAAAATGAGAGAGTCTTATCGGTGAAAACCTTCACGGGCATCATGAGGTGATGGGAGTTGAGAGAAATGACAGTCTTATTAGTGAAAACCCCTCGAAGGGCACTATGAGGCGACAAAGAGTTAAAAAGGGGACGAACGAGATAAGGTTGACAAGAAGGATGTGACGAGGCATCAAGCAGAACAAAGATGTTGATTCGGCAAAAGAGTTGGGCTGCGGGACCTTTGAAATGCAAAGTATGGCCATCAGAAAGATTGATTGATATAAATAGACTGGGTTGATTAATCCAGAATGCACGACATGATCATTGGGATCGGTGATACCATTCATGATAAGGTATTTTCCTTTTTCTGCTCCCCAGTAGTTGTTCAGAAAGATTTTTCCTTTGAAATTATCACTTTTCATTTTCTTTGTTTAAAGTTTTTTCAATAGTAGTTTGTTTTTTATGAAGAATTTTCAGAGCTTACTACCAGTCTCCAAGATGGTGCAAACCAAAATATGGACAGGACAGGTCGAAGATAATGCAATAGAACGAGAAAGACGTTTGTTGCGAGACCAAATAATGGATTAGTTTAGGATTTCGGGGAAATCATAAAGAAAAGGTGGCAAAACAATAGTTGAGAGGTTTATGAATAAGGAATCATCAAGAAGGTCAGAAGTTACTGGCCATGTTTCAAGATGGTCGGACGACGACCAGCAGGAATATCATCCCCAGCAAATAATATCATCCCCAGCAAGTTTTGATAGTATACTCGAGCACAGAGCAGGGGATGGAGAAAAGGAAAAAACATCCCCAGCAGGAGTGGCACGACCACTCACCACGTTTTAAACTAACAAAATTTTCTTTGATTTGAAGCAGGTAAAGGACATATTATTGATGGCGGAAAGACATGCCACAAGGAAGATTATCAAACTGGGGCAGAAAATTTTCTTCCATGTTTGAAAATTTTCTTGAAATTGGGCACCCATCGGAGGAACGAGGAAAGCAATTCCAGTTTTAAGGGAAAGCAAGACAACAAGTTTCGAAGAGAGTAATTTCGGAGGAGGACAATGCAAGCTCTGAGTGAAGTAGTCTTGGAAGAATAAAGATGACACAAGTTTTAAGGGAAGTGGTCGTTGAACCAGTGTTATTCCCAGCGATTGAAAGAAGAAAAATAACAAGTCTTACTGGAGGAAGATAATTCCCCTAGCAGTGTTATCCCCAGTACTTTTCATAAGAATGAAACACAAGTTTTAAAGGAAGTGGTTTCGAAGAAGGAAGGTAACACCAACTTCAAGGAAAGTAGTCTTTGAAGGAGGAAGATAACACATTTTGAAAGAATGTTATCCCCAGCAGTTCGCAGAAGGCAATGCAGGTTTTGAGGGAAGCAGTTCTGAAGAAAGGCAATTCAAGTTAGAAGGAAAATGGTTCAGGAGACAGGAAGGAACAACAACGATAGAATACAGTTTAAGTGGATGAAGTCAGGAGCCTGCCTGGAGAATGGAGGTTGTATCATTTCAAGTTGAAGTTGAAGTCAGGAGCCCACCCGTATAATAGAGGAATACATTTCAAGTTGAAGATTGAAGTCGGGAGCCCACCCGTATAACA
>MU721148.1:64213-84900 GCA_026770625.1 Nicotiana glauca | reverse complement strand
AGGATATCAAAGGGGTAATTTGGGATTTTAAAACTTGAAGAAATGGTTAGTTTAAGTGGTCTGACAATAAGGTACTAATAGAGCTATTAAACTAACGACATTGTTTAATACTTAGTGGGTTGGGAAACATAATAGCATGGGAGGTTTAGGGGGAGTAATTTAATACTATAATATGCCCATAACAATTGAATTAAGAATAGGAGGGGACATATAGTAGTGGAGAATAAGGACAAGACATATGGTAATGGGGTTCTTAAGGGATGGGCAGGGGTGTTGGCCTATTAGTTTTAGTGTCTTAAGAGTGATAAAGGGTCAGGTTTGTTGTATAAGTATAGGATATATTGGATAGGATAGGGGTTGGCTTTTAAAAACATTCTTCAAAGGTCACATTAAAAAGAACAGATAAAGAAGCAATCCGTTTTCTTAGAGGTTATCTTTTTTCAGTCTAACACATCATTTTGAAAGCTAGGCATTCAGTTTTTTTGAGCGTGTTACTATTTCATTGGGATTCAGAGTTGTTGCTGGTCTGAATTTGAATAACATGGTCTATTTAAGCTGTTTCGTTTCATTCTTGGATTTGTTTTGGTGTTGCTGGATAGATCAGCTAGTCTGGTTTGGCTTTGAACCATTCCTGGGCTGATTTAAACACTGAGTTTGTTGTTGTGGTATTCCTGGGTTTCATGTTGTCGAATTGATGCTGTGTTGGTCTTTTTAAGCTGTCTCATTGCTCTTGGGTTGTCTACTGTTGCATTGCTATTGTTGTGTTGCTTGCTACTTACCTGTTGCTGACTTTTCCTTCTTCTTGTCCTGTTTTCCAATCCAGGTACATGTTTTTGGATCTCAACATCATGTAGAATTTGGCCGAAGTGAAATGATATGGGAGCCTAACTCCTTTGGAAAATTTCAGTAGTTACTGTACCTTCCTTTTAATTGTATGTAATGGTTTAAATTGTAATTAGGACTGTTTGTCTAAGCAATTTGAAATGACTGAATCTGTAGCTTGCAATGTTGTACCTAACTGGACTATTTTGGACTGAGTTAACCTGTGGTTATCTAGCCTTAGCCTTAATATAGTTAATACTTGATTAGTTTAGCATCTCATTGGTTTAAAGCAAAAAATCTGAAATAGTGTAGATTTTGTGTTGATTTTGATTTCAAGTTGAAAATATATCTCCCACTGCTTTAGAACTGCATAGTTGGCTAATAAATTATTAGTGGTTTGCTTCAGTTATTATACAATCAGATAGGAGTAGAGTATGAATTCAGGCCATTCATATTAATGAAAATAATCAAGTACTTAGTCCATTCAGTTGAGAATTATATGCATAGGCTATTGGTGACAAATTCAATTCACATGTCCATTTTTACCTGTTCACTCTTAGTAGCATTTAACCAGTAACCAAATAAGCAACGCGACTTAAGCTCTAAACTAACAAACAATCAGCTTGAGGTAATTTGGATAGGCATTTTGGTAGGATTTAATCTGGGCCACATTTAAACTTTAGCCTGTCCGCAGGCTGTTGGGTCTGATTTCAAGATTGCAATGTATAGTTAACACAATATAAATTTGGGCCTTGAGCTAGGTAGCGGGTTCAAATTAAAAGGTCCTTCCTTTTGTTTGGGCTAGGACTTGAACTCGAAGCCCGACTTTGTAATATTAAGTAATTAGGGCCTTCTCTTTATTTTTTTAGAGACAAATAATATAGAAAAATCATAGTTTACTCTAGGGTGGACCTTTAAATAAAACTTGAGACGAGCCTCGCCAAATGAGATACATAAATTTCGGGGCCCTCAATAAATGTATATATTAAAGCATTTAGAATTCGGGATGGACCGTTTACTCTCTTAAACTCGGGTGCACATTTATGTGACCCAAATCCAAATCTCAACGGAGTCAAAATGTGTCAATAACTACGGGTGCATTGATGTGACGTGGTTCAAGATACGTTTTCACGATGTTGCAATTCTCTTTTAAAAAAATAATAAATAAATAATAATAATAATAAAAGCGGTAAAAAGTTAAAATTGGCACATAGGTTCAACATGTATTAAAATAAGATAAATAAGCCGAATATGACAGTTGAGCGACCGTGCTAGAACCACAAAACTCCGGAATGGCTAACACCTTCTCCCGGGTTAACAGAATTCCTTATCCAGATTTTTGGTTGGCGGACTGTAATACAGAGTCAATCTCTTCCTCGATTTTGGATTCAACCGGTGACTTGGGACACCATAAATCTCCCAAGTGGCGACTCTGAATCTTAATAATAAATCCCGTTTCAATTGTTCTTTAATTGGATAAACTCCCTTTACTACACCCTTCCCGGGGTGCAGTAGGTGAAAAGGAGGTGTGACACCAATCTCTTTTCATCAATCAAACTTAGATGTTCCAATCAAGCTTTGACCTATTCAACATCATCAATTTTTGCCTCGACGATAATCCGGAGGGATGGTATTTCAACCTCTGCGGGTATTACTGCCTCCGTACTGTATAACAATGAATAAGGAGTCGCCCATACTGAAGTGCGAAAAGTAGTGCGGTAGCATAACAAGGCGAAAGGTAACTTCTCATTCCATTGCCTGGATCCTTCCACCATTTTCTGAAGTGTCTTCTTGATGTTCTTATTAGCTGCTTCAACAGCTCCATTTGCCTTAGGACGATATGGGGTGGAGTTGCGGTGCGTGATCTTAAACTACTAACATATCTCCGCCATCAGATGGCTGTTGGGATTGGCTCTGTTGTCTGTGATGATTACCTTCGGGATTCCGAATCGACAGATGATATTTGAATGCACGAAATCGACCACTGCCTTCTTGGTCACAGATTTGAAGGTTTTCGCCTCAATCCACTTAGTTAAATAATCAATGGCTACCAGAATAAACCTGTGCCCATTTGACGCCGCTGGCTCAATCGGCCCAATGACATTCATTCCCCAAGCAACGAAGGGCCATGGTGCCGACATGGTATGCAATTCAGATGTTAGAGAATGAATCAAATCTCCATGTACCTGGCATTGATGACACTTGCGCACGAAACTGATACAATCTCGTTCCATAGTAAGCCAATAATAACTTGCTCAGAGAATCTTCTTTGCCAATACATATCCACTCATATGAGGTCCACAAAATCCCACGTGCACCTCGGTCATGATAACTGTAGCCTGCTTAGCATCCATGCATCTCAATAAACCAAGATCTGGAGTTCTATTGTACAACACTCCTCCACTGAAGAAAAATCCGCTTGCCAAGCGTCGAATTGCTCTCTTTTGATCCCCTGTGGCCTGTGCTGGATATACTCCTATCTTGAGGTATTCTTTGATATCATTGAACCACGGCTCACCATCAAGTTCTTCTTTCACTATGTTACAATAGGCATGCTGATCTCGGACCTAAATCTGCAACGGGTCCACATAAGCCTTATCTGGATAATGCAATATTGACGCCAAAGTAGCCAAATAGTTGGCAACTTCATTATGAATCCTTGGAATATGCCTAAACTCTATTGACTGAAACCATTGACAAAGTTCATGCAAACACTGCCGGTACGATATGAGCTTTAAGTCTCGTGTCTCCCATTCTCCCTGAATCTGGTGCACCAGAAGATCCGAGTCACCCATGACCAAGATTTCCTGGACACCCATGTCTATAGCCAACCTCAAACCCAAGATACACGCCTAGTATTCAGCCATGTTATTGGTGCAATAGAAATGAAGTTGAGTCGTAACGAGGTAGTGTTGCCCTGTCTCAGAAATAAGTACCGCTCCTATCCCGACGCCTTTGGTATTGGCAGCCCCATCAAAGAACAGTTTCCATCCTGGCTTCTCAACCTGTTCTAATTCCTCAACACGCATTGTCTCCTCGTCAGGGAAATATGTCCTCAAAGGTTCATATTCATCATCAACTGGGTTCTCGGCTAGATGATCAGCCACCGCTTGTGGCTTCAGTATGGTCCGGGTCACGTAGACAATATCAAATTCCGTGAGCAAGATTTGCCACTTTGCGAGCCTCTCTGTGGGCATGGGCTTCTGAAATATGTACTTCAATGGGTCCAACCGAGAGATGAGATAGGTGGTACATGATGACAAGTACTGTTTCAACTTCTGCGCTACCCAGGTTAAGGCACAACACGTCCTCTCAAGCTAAGTGTACTTCACCTCATACGATGTGAACTTCTTGCTGAGATAGTAAATCGCCTGCTCTTTCTTTCCAGTGATGTCATGCTGCCCCAGTACACAACCAAAAGAGTTATCCAAAACTGTCAGATAAAGGATCAAGGGTCTTCCCGGCTCTGGTGGGACCAACACAGGTGGACTGGCCAAATACTCCTTAATTTTGTCAAATGTTGCCTGACATTCATCCGTCCATCTGACCGCAACATTTTTATTTAGCAACTTAAAGATGGGCTCGCAAGTTATTGTGAGCTGGGCAATGAACCTGCTGATATAATTCAACCTGCCAAGCAAACTTATCACCTCTTTCTTACTCCTTGGCGACGGTAGCTCCTAAATGACTTTGATCTTGGATGGGTCTAGATCAATACCGCGTCGACTTACCACGAACCCCAACAACTTCCCAGACGGAACTCCAAATGCACACTTCACTGGATTAAGTTTGAGGTTATACTTGCGGAGCCTCTGGAAAAACTTCCTCAAGTCCTTGACATGGTCACACTTCTTCCTCGACTTTATGATCACGTCATTTACATAGACTTCAATTTCCCGATGTATCATGTCATTGAACATGGTGGTCATCGCCCTCATGTATGTTGCCTCTGCATTCTTCAACACAAATGGCATGACCCTATAACAATACGTTCCCCAAGGCGTGATGAATGTCATCTTTTCTGCATCATCCTCATCCATCAAAATCTGGTGATAGCCCGCATAACAATCCACGAATAAACCAATCTCATGTTTGGCACCATTGTCAATCAATATATGGATGTTTGGCAATGGAAAGTTGTCTTTTGGACTCGCCTTATTGAGATCACGGTAATCAACGCACACTCTAGTCTTTCCATCCTTCTTTGGCACAAGCACAACATTAGCTAACCAGGTGGAATACCGGGTGACCCGGATGACCTTCGCATCAAACTGCTTGGTGACCTCTTCTTTGATTTTCACAGTGATGTCTGTTTTAAATTTCCTCAGCTTCTGCTTGACAGGAGGGCATGCTGGGTCGCTGGGCAATTTGTGGACCACCAAATTGGTGCTTAAACCCGGCATATCATCATATGACCACGCAAAAACATCTTTGTACTCAAACAATGCTTTGATTATCTCTTCTCTAAGCAGATGTTCCAAATGGACACTTATTTTTGTTTCCCGTACATTCTCCTGATCCCCTAAATTGATTGCCTCTGTGTCATTCAGATTAGGTTTGGGTTTTTCTTCAAATTGACTTAATTCTTTACTGATTTCTTCAAGGGCTTCCTCATCATCATATTCTACCTCGTCATCATACTCAATTTCTTGTATTATTAGTTCAGTGTTATATTGGTCATCAAGACTAGGCCGAAGACTCCTCATGCATCACACATCAGTGAAACCAACATAAAAGGGACTGTACAAGAAATAAAGAAAGACAAAATAAAGGCTATCAGGAATGAAAAATGAAGGAAATTGCATTTCATTAAAATTGTAAGAAAACAAGGTTTAACTCATCCAAACGGATGGAAAATAGCATCCAAATTACATCCTTGGGAATAACCCAGATTAAATTGAAAGGAAAATCAAAATTAACTACCAAGACTCCCTCCGGGTAGGAAGAGGAGTATCTTCCCAATTATTAAGCTTTTCATGGGGCCCCACGAATTGCACATCTACCTTGCTCGAACCTTCTCCTGCCTCCACCACATTCACCTTGTCAAACAGCTTCTCAAACCTCTCAATCAGCTCCTTCTCAGGTTCCAACACCACAGAGTGAGGCATTATCGTTGTTGTACGCCTCTTAGTACCAGGCCGTACAAAGGAACGGGAAAGACGGAGGATGGGTTTTGGAAGGGTCCATGCTCTCTTTTTCATCTTCTTAGCTTGTCTTATGTCAGCAGCAGTGGGCTTGAAGCCTAAACCAAAAGTATCCATGTTTCCAGGAAGAGATACCGGCTGTATGATTCCTTGCAACGAAGCACCCAAGCCTTTTCCAGTTAAGAATCCATTCTTTATCATTTCCGAAGCCACCATGACAGATGCAGCAGCTACCTAGGCATAGGAATACACTCTCCTTCCGGGATCTTTGCAACTGATACTGCGTCCAAAACTTGGTAAACCCATGGACCTTTGTCATCCTCACCTTCGTCGAAAGGCATAATGGTGTTACACGAACTATCTTCCCCATGCACCAAAATTTCCTGCCGGTCCCACTCGAATTTGACCATCTGATGCAAGGTAGACGGCACGGCTTTTGCTGCATGAATCCAAGGTCATCCTAACAAGAGATTGTAAGAGACAGCCACGTCGAGCACCTGGAACTCCATAGTAAATTCAACTGGAACAATATCCCCGACTGTGTCCTTTCCTCCTCCATCAAATCCCCGTACATAGATGTTATTCGTATGGATTCTTTCACTCTCCACTTTTAACTTTTCCAGGGTGGAGAGAGGGAAAATGTTTGCACTGGACCATTGTCGATCAGCACTCGGGTAACCACTGAGTCTTCACATTTCACCATGAGGTAGAGCGCTCTATTATGCCCAGTGCCCTCTAAAGGCAGCTCATCATGAGAAAAAGTAACCCTGTTGACCTCGAAAATCCTACTTTCTATTTTCTCCAGATGATTCACAGAGATCTTATCAGGAACATGGGCTTTATTCAGAATCTTCATCAACGCCCGGCGGTGCTCGTCCGAATGGATCAACAAAGATAGAAATGAGATCTGTGCCGGAGTCTTCCTCAACTATTCTACAATGGAATAATCTTGCGCCTTCATCTTTTTCAAGAATTCTTCTGTTTCTTCTTCAGTTACGACCCTCTTTACTGGTTCTGGATTATCTTTGGCTGCTTTAGCTTTTCTCAGTTCCTTAGGGGCAAAGCATCTCTTTGAACGAGTAAGCCCATGGGTTTCACAAACTTCTTCTTTAACTTCCTTCCCTTTGTACGTCACAGTCACCCGGCCGTAATTCCATGGGATGGCTTTTCACTGACTACTGGTAATATAGTTACTGGCTTGATGATAATCGGCTCTGTGTGAGCCCCTTTCATGATCACAACGGGTTTGACAACTACTCCTGGCACCACCACCTTAGTTAGCTCTTGTTTTATTGCATCACTGCTCAAAGGCTCCTTCTTTATCACCACCACTGGTTTTCTAACTGTCTCTTCTACCGTGGTGAATTCTCTCCCACTGATTGGTTTCTCATTTGACCTATCCCCACTGGCCTTGATCATCATCACGGTTTGTGAAGGCTTCTTATATTCCCCCTTTTGCACTAACTCAATCATATGAGTCTCATGATGGGTTGGAAATGGATTCTGAGTGATGTTAGGCGTCTCTGGAGCCTGCACCTCAATTCGGCGGGTATTAATGAGCTCCTGGATGGCCGTTTTCAAATGCCAGCATTTCTCTGTATCATGCCCCGGGGCACCCGAGCAGTACTCGCAACTCACTAAGTGGTCCAGGTTCCTTGGGGGAGGATTTGGCACTTTCGATTTAATCAGACTTAACATGCCCAATTGTCTCAATCTATGGTATAATATGGTGTAAGATTCTCCCAACGGAGTGAAGGACTTCTTCTTCTGCAACCTATCATTCTTGGAAATGGGGTTAGGTCAAAAACCGGGTCCGGTAGGGTTTCTGTAGGCTCTCGGGGTTGGGTAGTGTTTTGAGTATGGTAAGTATTTTGTGGGGTGGGTGCACGCCATGGCGCCTGAGGTTGGGGGTATTTTTGGGAATGGTGGACAGAGAAATGGGGGACGGGAGGTGGATAGTAGTGTTTTGGTGGGCCATATGGGGTGTGTGGGTAGGTTTGGGGATGAGGTCGAGGTTGGTGATAATATGGTGATGGACCCCTGGACCATGCTCTCGATTCCACTACTGTAACATCTTCCTTCTTTTTCTTTCCCAATACCCCTCCAGTGCCGCTCTGGATAGCCTGGGTAGTTGTTTTAATCGCCGAGTAGCTCATAATTTTGTTGGACTTGAGACCCTCTTCCACCATACTTCCCATCTTCACTACCTCATTAAAAGTTTTTCCAACTGCCGATACTAGATGACCATAGTAGGTAGGCTCCAAAGCCTGCAGAAAATAATCAACCATCTCGCTTTCCTTCATTGGAGGATCAACTCTTGCAGCCTGTTCTCTCCACCGAAAACCGTACTCTCTAAAGCTTTCCCCGGTCTTCTTCTCAATTTTGGTCAGTGATAGATGGTCCTGGACAATCTCGAGATTATATTGAAAGTGGCCTGCGAATGCCTGGGCCAAATCATCCCAGGTGTACCATCGAGCATGATCTTGCCCCGTGTACCATCCAAAGTAGCACCACTGAGACTTTGACTAAAGTATACCATTAGTAACTCATCCCTTCCCCCAGCGCCTCTCATCTTTCTACAAAATCCCCTCAGATGGGCTACTGGGTCACCATGTCCGACATACAGATCAAACTTGGGTAATTTGAATCCCGCAGGTAATTGGACGTCGGGAAACAAGCACAAGTCCTTGTAGGCCACACTCACCTTGCATATATCTGAATGATTGCTCTAAGCTTTTTATCTTTTGTATCATTTCCTCCTGCTCAGGGTTTTTGGGAGGCTTCTCTTCTTCAGCTGAGATGTCAAGACGGGGAGTGTAGGAGTATGGTTCTGGAGGTTTGAAGGTGGGTTCAGGTGGGTAATAGTGGGTTTCCTGGGTTTGGAATAGGGGTTCACTAGAAGATCTCTGTAATGCGGCTTGTTGAGGAGCCACAAACACGGGAGTGGTTGGAGGTGGAGGGCATGTGATTTGTTTGGGTGGTGGAGGTGGTGGTGTTTGGGAAGTAGTTGCGTAGTATTGCTGGTAGGTAGGGTAGGCCGGAGAGGAATTCACTGTAGGAGGATCTTGTGGCTGAACTATTGGTGGGATGTAGGTAGGGTTAGTAGGGTAGGCTGGTAGTAGGTGTCCCTTTGCCCAAGCCTGGTACATTTCGGACATCTGTTGCTTCAATTTATACATCTCCTCTTTCATGGCGTTGACATCCACTACCTCTTCTTCCCTAGATGGGTCGACAATGCTTGCTTCTAACTCTTGGCTGACCATTTTTGATGTGTCCTTAGAGCGGGTGTTATATGAGTGGGTTGCCAGAATGCCTGTCAACTTAACCACTTGCCTGAACTCATCATCAACAACGACGTTGTTAGTGGTTAGGGCATTAACAAATAGACAGCCACACATTTAGGGAATGAATGCACCTAGGCAGTTAACGATTTCTATTATGCATTTGCTTGACTTCTTGCGTCATCCCGACTTTCTTTTGTTCCTGATTACAACTTTTCTTTTATTTCTTTGCCCCTGTTTACTTGTACTGTCATTGTTTCTTTCGTTTGGTTTCTTATCTCTCTTTTGTTTTCCGCGTTTCCTTTCTTTCTCTTTTGTTTTTCTTCTTTTCCTTTTTTTTATTTTTCTTCTTTTCCTTTTCATATGGTTACGATCGAATCCTATGGAGATTGCCTACGTATTATGACCTTGCATGAATCAGACCAAGCGTAGTTCTCAAAAATAAATGCGAAAATAGAAGCAAAATGTTTTGGAATTTTCAATTTTACTGTTAGCGAATATTTCGATTACAAAGACTCAAGACAGACGCATTAGGACAACTAACAGACTCTAAATGACAAGACAAACTACAAACTCTACCATCAACTATTCTATTTCAAAATGAAAATACAGACCGACCCAAAACAAAAATACAAACTCAAACAACTGACAGACTTTAGTAAAAGGAATTACAGACTCAAATGACAATCATGAATACATTAAAGCTCCTGGTGCCCGCGGGACATCGTTCGGTCACGCCGCAGACCTATATGCAAGTTCCCCTTGAAGTTTGTCCAGGTCATTCATTATCTGTTTCAAAAATATCATCACCGATGAAAAGAAGGTAGTCTGAGTCATATTATCGCACATTTGGCATTTCCTGGTAATGTAGTGAACAATAGTTATTATTCTTTCTCTGATTATGCCTTTTTCCTGAAGCAACCGCCCTATCTATTGGGTCCTGGCCTCCAAAGTCTGCTGATTTTGTTCCTGGAGCTGTTGTAGCTCCATTTCTAATTGTGCCAATGTTGTGTAGCAGTGCTCTCTTTCAAACTTGAATTATTTTGCCTGTTTGATCATTATGTTTTCTACGGAGATGACCCTTTTCTTTAATCCTATGAACTCATTATCATATTCTTCTCTCAACTGCTTAACCATGCGTGCTCGCTCTTCTGCGTTTCTGGCCAATTGTTTTCGAACCCCGGCTAATTCTCTTTCTGCCTTAGGTTTTCTATAAGCTTTGCATCTTTGGCACTCCTGACAGGACTTTCAGCCGCTATTTTCATCTTTTGGGTTTGGGCTCATAAAGCTTCATTCTCCTTGGCCAATTTCTTTTTCTCACCCTTGTCAGCCGCAGCTTGCACGCTATTTTCAAACTTAAGGTCTTGGACGCTTTTCCAATTCTCCTATTTTGGCTCTGTATTCATTTTCTTTGGCTAACCAGGCCCACTATTCTTGCGATGATTCGGTAAACTCCTGGATGTGATGTCTTTTAGCTGGCCTCTCATGCTCATATTCTCTCTTATACCAAGCAAGGTATCCTGGCGACACTTCGCCTTTGGCCCGATCCTGCACGCAAGTATCCATTTTTAAGTATTGACATTCGCTCCAGATCTGGCGGACTCTTGCTTCAGGAAACTGTTCGTCAAGGCTAATCTCAACTACCTGAGCACTAAGATCGCCGTCTTTTGGCACTATTTGGCACCTTCAAAGCAGCCTTAAAACCCAATACGTTGCATAAGGTTGAATGCTCTTAAGACCCATTAGGAGGAAGTGCGGCCTTGCTGCTGGCATATATATGATTTCATCAATAGGCAACCATCCAAGCATCCACTCTATTTGACTAGCGGTGAGGGACCGAAAATATGTCGTCCAACCCGTGAATCCTTCAGGCAGATTGACCCCTTTAATCCTCGTATAAAACTCTTCTATGCATGTTTTCTCTGATGACCCATAGCTTAAGAATTGAGGACGATGGCACAGGTACTCGATCATCCACATTTGCAGAAGTAGATTACACCCCTCGAAGAAATTTCCCCTGGCTTTGCAGGCTGTAAGAGCACGGAAGATTTTTGCTAATATCATAGGCGCAATAGTGCTTTGGGCTTGAGTCATTATCGTGCTGACGACCCCGGCTATTTTTATGTCAGTGTTTTTGTCTTTCCTTGGAAATACCACAAGCCCCAGAAAAATCACCATAAAAGCGAAATGTATGTGATCCTCCCATATTTGGCGGTTTCCATTACTACATATCTTTCTTTCCGGGTTATTGAACCCCCCGATGTGGCCATATCTATGATATATGAAATGTGGGGTGCAAAAGCCATTTGCCAGATCCGTGTTGTGAACCGTCCTGCGTATCTTCAAAGAGTCTAAATATCTGTGCATGGCTACAGTTCTCGGGGAAACCAAGTATTTTTCCCTTAAAGGAACCTCATCTTTTCCTGTGTACCCAGCCATTTCCTCTAGAGTCGGGGTAAGCTCAAAGTCTGAGAAATGGAACACATTGTGTGTCGGGTCCCAACATGTGACCAAAGCTTTGATGATGTCTCCCCGAGGCGCAATCTCCAATAAACCGGTAAGCCCTTTCAAATATTTGTTGACCTCGCTCTGTCCTTCTTTGCCCAGATTGCTCCACCATAGATGCAACTCCAAAAAGGAATTTCTTCATGATTGAGAAAGGTTCGTTTTGAATTGTGCTCATCCTGCACATTTATTAAGGTGATTTATTCACTTATTTTGATCTAAAGAAAAAAATGACACCATTCTTTTCATTCAAATTTTGATTAAAAATAAAAAGCTAGTTTCGCGGATACGACCTTTCATCACTTCGAGTGAATATTTTAAGGCTGTGCTCGCAAACCATTCAAAAATGACTCAGGATGGTTGTTCTTGCAAAAACAGCCTTTCGGCGCCCTTTTAGGGACATTCAGCTTATTTTTAACAAGAATGGCGTCACCCGACTTATTTTGTTAACAAATTAAAATTTTTGACATTATTTGGCTATTTTTGAAAAGGGATGATTGGACCCGATGAGAGTTGCCTACATATATCATATCCGGTGAGAATCAAACCAGTGTAGTTCAGGTAAATAAACTAACTATTTTTTGAAAACAAGACCCTTCTTGACAAATACACTATTTCAGAAAACCGGAGTCTTTTTATATTTTCTTTTTTCAACAAGCTATTTGAAAATACAACTCTTTTGTTTTCTTTTTCTTTTTTACTAACAAACCATTTTTGTAAGAACAAATTTTCCTTTTTCTCTTTTCTTCTTTTTCATTTATCTCAAAAATTCGGCAGAGTTTCGACTCTATTTTGACATTGGTCGGTTTTCTAGAATAGGGAATTAACTCTCTATACTGCTAGTTCTCTCTTTCTTTGTTTTTTTTTTCAATTTTTCCAAATATTCAAATCGGGTCAGCATGCGAGTCCGAGACAAATAAATGCACATGCAACACGTAATATGCATCAGGATGGTCTTTTTCATATCCGGTTACCTGTCCTAGATGGACCCAACCCTGTGTTGAGTCCCCTAAGTTAAAATGCATGTGATGCAGATAAGCGTTCCTACTAGGGATCCGGAATGGAGTCAAGTTATTCTAGGTTCGAAACTTGAGTATGTGTTCTAGATTGTGTACCCGAACGGACAACTCGAGTCGAGGAGGGGGCTACGTACCGGGGACCCGCGGGATCGTCCGACTTAGTAGCTTGTCCGGCCTCTTTCTTATTTCAAGGTATGACATTAACAGAATAGGGAGTCTCAACCAGTAAGCACATCCCCGGAGGTGAGAAGAGAAGGGTTTCGGCACAGAATATAGATACAGTTCAAATAATATCAAACGGTAAAGCATTAGCACATTTAGCAGGTAATCATGTAGGAAAATCAGATAAAGCCAAACATAAAAATTATTCTAAGCTAGAATTCTTAAACCCTGAACCGAAGTTCTAGGTTTGTGTCCCCAGCATAGTCACCAGAGCTGTCACACCTCCTTTTTCCTACTACACCCCGTGAAGCATATAATAAAGGGGGTTATTTCCAACTTGAAGTGACAATCGAAATGGGATTATTTAATTAAAATCAGAGTCGCCACTTGGGAGATTTATGGTGTCCCAAGTCACCAATTGAATCCCGAATTGAGGAAATTATTGACTCTATTAACAGTCCGCGATCTAGAAATCCGAGTAAGAAATTCTGTTAACTCGAGAGAAGGTGTTAGGCATTCCCGGGTTCCGTGGTTCTAGCACGGTCGCTCAACTGTCATATTTGGCTTATTTATTTAATTTTAGTACATGTTTTTGGATTTATGTCTTTAGCTTTGAACCGCTTTTATTATTATTATTATTATTTATTTTAAGAGAATTGCAACGTCGTGAAAATAAGTCTCGAATCGCGTCATATAAATGCACCCGCAATTTTTGACATATTTCGACTTCGTTGAGATTTGGATTTGGGTCACATAAACGTGCACCCGTATTTAAGAAGGTAAGATTATTAAAAACGCGCCTAAAGTGACTAACGCATTATTATCTTTGGGGAAGGCCATGAAATTTGCTAAACGGTCCATCACGAAGTCTAAACATTTTAATATAATATTTATTGAGGGCCCTGCAATATATTTATTTTGTTTGGCGAGGCTCATCTCGTTGTTATTTAAAGGTCCGACCTAAAGTAGACTATAATTTTCTATCTAATATCTCTCTACTAATAAAACAAATCCTAATTAATTAACATCTTCTTAATTGTATTCAGGTTCCATCCATCTTTGGGCTTGAGCATAGCCCGCATGGCAGGGCCATAAGAAAGGAAGGACTGCAGGCTGCCTGGGCCCAAGTCCTGGGCCGCCTGTTAAGGTGTCAAGGCCAAATGACCTGAGGATAGGCTAATTACAAAAGAAGATGGATCAGGCCCAATGGGTGCTGGTACTAATACAACTTGATCCAAATGGTGCCAATCTATCTCTAATTAAAAGGAAGAAAGTTGGCCCTGAGATTTTGCCAAGTGTCAAATGCTTAAAATGCCATATAGCAATTTTAGGATAAATTAGTTAATTAGTTAATTTAGGTAAAATTAGTTTTTTTAAATTTTGAATTTGAAATCAATTAATTAAGTATTCTACATATTTTTTTTTAAAAAGCACACTATTATTCTATATTTAGAAGAAGAAAAAGTAGTTTCTACGTTTTTTCAAAAAGAAAACCCCATTCCTATTAAATAGGTATGTAAATACATTTTGAAACTTTACCACTGGCAATTGGGAACCATTTTCATCTCTTTGCCCTAAAAATTTTATCCTCCAAATTTGGCACCCCATTCCCACGATCTCTTACCATGATATCAACTTCTTACCTACGTCTACCCACGATTCCGGTAACATGATTTCACATTTTTATAAAATCAGTTCTAAAATTAGTTCTGCTTTTACAGTATATATATTTCTTTTCTTTCTCCATCGTGTGCATATCAAGAGGTGATTTGTATGATTTGTATTTTATGAATGATTTTTGTTACAATTGACATTGTATTCCTATGATAGATAATTCTGTGAAGTTTTAGTTTCTACTTATATTTACAAATACCTCTGTGTATTTTCAGGATATAATGGCGGCTGAAATCAATTTTGATAGTGAAACTGATAAGACAGATTCTAAGGAGATTATTGAAATTATTCTTGACACTCAAGAAAAAAAATGGAGGAGAAGATACAAAGGAAGAAGGTTGATAATGACTTATTAAAACAGATAACAACTCTTACTTCAACTCTAACTGCTAGAAGTAAGGTTTGTGATTGAGTCATTTTTGTGTTTTACATTATTGTATCAGTATACTACTATGTCTGATTATTTTATTAGTTTTTTAAAGGTTATATGTGGTCTGAGTAAAAAAAAGACAAAGGAGCAGATAGTGGATGTAGATGCTGCAAATGTGTATAATTTGTTGGCAGTCTTAATAATTTGATTTTCTTTCTTATTTTCTCTGTTGGTTGGATACATATGTATTCATCATATCAATTTTCTAAGAGAATTCATGAATCCACTAACCTTCAAAGGGTAAATGATGAATTTGACTTGATTTTGTAGTTAGTTATGAGTTTTCTTTGTCAATTATCTCTGCTATTGATCATTATCTTATATTTTTTTTGGGGTAGTTCTTTCTAAACTAAATAAGTTGGAGAGGGCTAGGACAATTCACAAAGAATTCGGACAGGTACAGGACAAGTCGGACAGACGTAGGTCAATTCAGATAGGCTCAATATAAGCCGGGCAAGGGTAGGACAAGCTAAAAATTCAAAATAAAATCTCTGTTTATTAATGAGATCTTAATACATTAAATTCAGATTTTACATTGGTTGCTTCATATGAAGAACCATTTAGACAGGGACAGTTAATACTATATTTAGCAAACTAATGATCCTTCCTAACGATTGTTCTGTAGTTAATTACTCACATATAAGAATATTAGACCTTTGCAAACATAATGAAGCAATATTATAGCTGGTAGCTTATTAATTTTGTCAAAGTATTGTTATTGACCAAGCTATTTCAGGCTTTCACTTAATGAATTATGGCAGAATGTTCATACTTAATAAATCCAAAGTATCTCCTCTTTTTGTTATGTCGTTCACTCTTTATGTTTTGCCGTTCACTCTTTCAAGATTGACGGGCCAATTTTTTTTTACCAGGGTGTACGATAAGATTTCTATAAAGTGCAATAGGATGGAGGAACATACTAATTTTAAACTAAGCATATATGAAGGAAAATTAACTTCTCATGTTGATAATACATGTATTATATTAAGGCTTTACCACAAATTTTAAATACTTTATGATTGTTTTCCCTTCTTCGTTCTGTAGTTATCATGTTTAATGATATATGTTTCTCATTCTTGTGGGGATTACATACGTAATCCATTGAACATGTAAATAACACCATCTATTTTAGCTAATGACCAGAATGACATCACATGACAAATGAAAACACTGAATTCTCGCGTGCCTCATATGGTTTGACTGAAAATAGTAGAGCCATGGTAATTTCGTAACATGCTTTTCATTCAGATTTTTTTGAGTCATTGAATTATGAGATATCTGAAAAACGAACATTGCTAATTTATATTTTATTAGTTATATACATCTTTTATTAAATTTTTGGAAACTTAATTCCCCTTTGTAAAGTTCCAAATGAATTCGTAACAACTGTTGGTTGTGCTACATATGAGCTTTGCTTAGCTGACCGTAGTGCCATGTGTTCATCAGTTTCATATAAAAATCATGAAAAGAAGAGAAATACTTGGGCATAAAACTGAAATAACAAGGATATTAGAACGAGAATTGAATATGTCCTCTGAAAGTACTCATCAAGGCCTACCGTTCACGAATAAACAAGTCATGTGTACGCCTTTATCCTTGATAACAGAATCTCTTACCAATGTCATATTTATACGACACCACATATTTTCTATGGTGATATAAGGCTATAGAATTAACAGACACCAAGGATATCCACAGGAAAGACACCTGAAGTGAGGAGCTTTACCTCTACTGCTTTCAATAATGGGTACTCTAAAAATGGGAAAATTTAATGTTGCTTATGAATTATTGCGTGTGATGGATTACAGTAAATTGTACATTAACATAGGCTTTTACATGGTTACTATTGTTTATCATTTAAAGTTCCTTCTCCTATGAATTTTAAGCTTTACTATTCTATTTTTTTGTACTATGCTTTTCCATTTATCGTAATTATCTTCATCTTCGCTTTTACCTCCCCTTTTTATTTTTTTGAGAGAACAAACAACATTGTGAGAATAAACTCCGTAGACTAGAAAACAACTTGACATGATTATATTATTTCATTTTGCTGGTATTTGAATGTGTAGTCAAACATATCTCCCTGCAATTTTCCACTCACATGATAATACTTTTTTTTGCTAAATAGTCTATTTATATTTGCAGTCAATCACTTTATTTAAATTGTGAAGCTGCAAGAATATGTATGAGCAACCATTATTTTACTTTTCAATTGGTTGCTTCTAAGTATGACATAGTTCAAATGAGTATAATTAGTAAATATATAACTGAAACTATTTGAAAAGAAAAATCATATTATCATGGTGTTGTTTTCATATTAATTTCATTGCATATAATCAGAATGTAAATATTTGTGTACAATAAAGCTTACACATGAGAAGGTACCAGTAAAAAAAATTGTTAGCAAAATTTATATCTCCGAAATTCTATAAAGTCCATGTACTCTCTTAATCAATTAAATTAGGATCATAGAAGTATTTTTCCCTTTGGACACCATGTATTACTTTTCTTTAATAGGGAGTATTGGTTCCACATGTATATGCAGAATACATATGTAACGATCCGACCGATCGTTTTTAATACTAGCGCTCCATCCAGTAGTCGGAGGCCATGAACAGTTTCATTTCGGGTATTATGACTTGTCCGCATGGTCGGAACATTAATTCAGAAAGATCGGAGTTAAAATTAAGTGAAAATTCTCAATTCAGAAGCTTAAAGTTGAAAGAATGAACTAGGATTGGAATTTTGAGTAAACGACCTCGGAATCAAGATTTGAAGGTTCCAGCAGGTTCGTATAATGATATCGGACTTGGGCGTATGCCCGGTTTGGATTTTGGATAACCCGGGAGCGTTTTGGCGCCTATTGTGGAAGTTAGCATTTTAGAAAAAATGTCACAAGTTTGGTTTGAGGTGCATTTCGGTGCTATCAATGTCCGTTTGGAATTTCGAGACTGTGAGTAGCTCCGTATGGTGATTCTGGAGTTGGGAGCGCGATCGGAAGAAAATTTGGAGGTCCGTGGACCATTTTGAAGCCATTTAGCTAAAGATAGCAATTTGAAGGTTTTTGAAGAGCACGCACGTCAAATCTATCCAAAATCAGAGCGAATACATCACAATATGCAAATGGGACAATACCCAATCGAAAAATATCAAAATTCATGAAATTTACAAAACCCGAGCCCCAGGCCTACTTCTCGAAAAATTACAAAATTCACATCATCGGACTCCTCGTCTCGCCACGAGTCTATGCATATCAAATTTACAAATATCGGAGTTCGTTTGACGACTCAAATCCTTGATTTTTATCCAAGAGGGTTTTCTACCCTTTTCCAACAAAATTCTCTGATTAAACGCTAAAACTCATAATAGATTCAAGTTATACAACCAAAATTTAGTCAAGAACACTTACCCCGTTGTTCTCTATCAAAATTGGACCAAAAATCGCCTTAACCGAGCTCCAAATCATAAAAAATGGTAAATGGGAGCGAATTCCCATTCCCAGAACTTAACCTTTCTGCCCAGGCCATTTTTCGCTTCTGCGATACCAATGTCGCTTATGCGACTTCTGCTTCTGCGGTTTTCTTTCGCTTTTGCGGTTTCCTTCACTTTGCCCAGGACCGCTTCTGCGGTCCATCACCGCTTCTGCTGTTACCGCTCCTGCGGTCTCTTTCCGCTTCTGCGGACTTTCACCTAAGGGGCTTGACCGCTTCTGCGGTGCAAAACTCGCACCCGCGATACCGCTCCTGCGGTCAATACTTCCGCTTATGCGAAAACTGCTGAACTCTCACCATTTCGCACCTGCGGAGCTTCTTCCACTTCCGCGAAGCTGCATCTGCCTCCCTTCCGCAGATGCGAAAATACCTGCTGCAACCAAAACCAGCAAAACTTCCAACTTCAAATTCTCTCGTTCAACCACTCGAATTCACCCCCGAGGCCCCCGGGACCTCAACCAAAAGCACAAACACGATCTATTCCCTTATTCAAACTTGCTCGAATCATCAAAACGCCATCGTTAACATCAAAATCCTCAATTTTCATCAAATCAAAGCCTAAGTTTCTTAAAAACTTCCGAATTGCACATTCGATAAAAAACTCGACCTAAACACCTCCGAATGACCTGAAACTTTGCACGCATATCCAAAATCACCAAACGGAGCTACTGCAACTCTCGGAATTTCATTCCGACCCTCGGATCAAAATCTCACCTATCAACCGGATCCGCCAAAATTCAAACTTCGCCAATTCAAGCCTAATTCTACACCGAGCCTCCAAAATCAATTTCGATCACTCTCCTAAGCCACAAATCATCCCCCGAAGCTAACCGAACAACCAGAATTCACATCCGAGCCCTCTAACTCATAAGTCAACATCCATTTAACTTTTCCGAACTAACCTTCTCTTAAGGAGACTAATTGTCTCATTTCCAACCAAACTCTATCCGAATTACTTCAAATTCACCAAACACATATAATGAAACATATAGAAGTATAAAACGGGGAAAACGGGGCGGAGATACATGAGACGACAGGTCGGGTCGTTACATCCTCCCCAACTTAAACAAATGCTCGTCCTCGAGCGTACCCAGAGGTGTACTAGAAGCCAACCAATATCTGAATGACCTTACCAAACATATACCCGGGGTGATCCCACGTCACCCTAACTCACATAGGCACCGATAATACAACACAACTGAAATTTCACAGTCCATCTAGATCATAACCGTAGAACCACATTGCACTTCCGAACCCATACACAAGATCAGAACTTCACGTCTATACTCAGAATAAACTCGAAACGATGGTCTCCATTCACTGCAGTTGCCTAAAATACTCTACCGATAGGAACCTCTTATTAGCTAAAGTCTTATTCTAGAACTTTCATATACTGCCAACGAATAATGAAACACGCAATAAACTGTAAACATTCCTCAGATCACCCAAACATGAAGCCACTTCCTTGTTGACTAATACCACAACAGATTTTCGGGCCAAACCTCGATATGGACCCTCTAACCAGCTAAAATCACATCTCTTTGCATTTATTAATGACTCCAACGATCACCTCGAATTCAACGCACCGCTCTGGTGATATGACACCTCATCACAGGCCTAAGCCACAACTTGCATAATCCACGCACCAATGATGGGTGGTCTGAACATACTCAAATCATGACAAATGACACAAACGAAAGAGCTATAACTCAAACTCCTATCCCACATCATAGAAATAGAATACCCGAACCTACCCCGAAGGGTCTAATCTCCACGTAGCCTCGCTACAATGCGCGATCTTATCCAAATATTGTTACATATGAAGCACCTCAAGTCACTATGCTCAAAATAGACAGCAACGCACAGATTGGTATTTAAAACCAAGCGATCCATCACACCCATGGTGAAGCAAGTAATATACATCGTTCAATCCTGAAAGGACACAACCGATGGGCCATTCGCCGAGCAACACCCAATACAGACTTTCTTTAGAAATCAGTAAGCAAGGCATACAAAATAACATATGAAAAACTATTCTCAACATCACACTGTTGCGGCATGCAACCCGACCCAGATAATATACCTGTGGCGGCGTGCCACCCGATCCACATAAATATCTCACATAGGGAGATACACATCGAGCCAAATTTGCTCATTAT
>MU721148.1:0-51721 GCA_026770625.1 Nicotiana glauca | reverse complement strand
TTTAAATGTGAATTTGGGCTTTATAGCAGGCCAGCTGTGTTCATTTCAGTAATGCGCTCCTTATGGAGTAGTCAGGGTGTCATATCGTTGTCAGATATGTCATGAAGTGATACATTGCGCCGTGTGAGTTTTGAGACGGCTTGTGAAATTGTGTATGTGTTGAGATTCCGCGTTGCGGTGATGTTATGTGAGCAGGATGGCTCTTGAGATTTAGATCATGTATCGCACCTCAGTTATGCTTGAGTTTTGTAGCCTATAGCGCTATATGTTTCCTCAGAGGTAGTGTTATGCACTTAGCGTGCTTGCGATCGAAATTCGATGTTTTGTTGTAATGAGCAAGTTAGCTCGATGTGTATCTCCTTAACATCTTTACCTATTCAACCAACCCATTGTCCTATTCAACCAACCGTTTTCGGGCACAGGTATCAACCAACTCAGTTATGTTGTTGTCTGCCATTAACTTTTGACTTTGTGTTGTAGAGAAGGGTTACCACTTTAAAACCACAAACCAACCACCCTTCTGCTATCAATATAACATAATAAAGCCATTACGTTAGCGTTAGGGCATTTAACATAAGATAGTCTCACTTTGTGTGCACTGCACCTAGCCACAGTTATCGGTTCTAAAATGACTTCGAGGGTACAAAGGTCAGTTGGCCTCATCCCAATTTGTTCATTTCAACCTCTCTTTTCTTTTCTTTTCTACCACTTGCTTGCTCATTTTCCTTCCTCTTTTCCCTTCTAATTATCACTCTTTTATTTTCTCTCATTTCTCATATCCCATAATTTCACATCTCTTTTTTTTCTTTTTCCTATTTTTTTTCCTTTTTTTTTATTTTCTTTTTTCTTTTGATAAATAAAAAAAAATGATTCGATCGAACCCTATATAGGTTGCCTACGTATCATGACCCCGCATGAATCAGATCTTTGTGCAGTTCTGAAAGATCAGGAGTAAAGGAAACAAACTGACGTTCTCTTTTTCTTTTTCTTTTCTTTTTACTCTGATGGGAAAAGAGAAATAAAAGAAGCAAATTCTTCTAGACTCAATCTTCTATAAGCTATCCTAAACTCAAGCTCAATGAGCATATACATTTTTTTTGTTTTAACAAGCACTCTATGGGAAATTATGAAGGAAAAATCCTACAAGAGAAAAATATTTTTTGATTCTTTTTTTTTTTTTTGAAAGGAAGTCCAAACAATAAACCAAAGAAAAAAATTTTTTGATTCTTTTTTTTTTTTTGAAAGGAAGTCCAAACAATAAACCAAAGAAAAAAATTTTTTGATTCTTTTTTTTTTTTTGAAAGGAAGTCCAAACAATAAACCAAAGAAAAAAATTTTTTGATTCTTTTTTTTTTTTTGAAAGGAAGTCCAAACAATAAACCAAAGAAAAAAATTTTTTGATTCTTTTTTTTTTTTTGAAAGGAAGTCCAAACAATAAACCAAAGAAAAATATTTTGAATTTTCATTTGATATCCCTGAAGAAAGATTTCGAAGCGAGAAATGAACAAGATAAAAGATATTTTTGGATTTCAATTTTTGATTACCTAAAGAAAAAACTTTAAAGATAAACAAAAGATAAAGTATGCTTCTTTTTTATGTACAATATCCTAAAGTTTTAGTGAAAATAAAAGAATTTTTTTTTTATTTTTTCGTTAATTTCCCAAAATAAAATCTTTTTGGATTTTTGGAATTAATATCTTAAAAGAAAACTCTTATAGAGGTACTAAAAGAAAATTTTCTTCCCTATTTTTTTGATCTTTTTTTTTTGGTCTTAATGTACTAAAAGGAAATATAAAAGCAATTTTTATTTTAAGTTCTAGATATTCATTGTCTAAAGGAAGAAAAACCGCCTCTAATGAAATTTTTTTTAATTCCTAAAATTAGTATTCCAAAGAAAACTTCTAACGGAAATATAAAAACACAATTTTTTTTTTTTTTTTTTTTTTTTGCTTTTTGACTTGTAACACATTTCTAAATACAAAATAAGAAATACAATAACAAAAGACTTGGCAAACTTAATTAGACTATGACAAACTCTAACATCACCTAAAAGACTCGATATTACTGTACAAAACTAGAAGGTAAAAGATAACATAAAAAAGAACAACATACTAAAACATGAAGAAAATCTCCTCAAGCAAACTCCTGAATGAATGGTCCTGATTGGATGGTCCTGGGGCGTCTGTCATGCTCAAACTCCAGTAAATAGACTCACACCTGTATGAAAAAACTTTAACCAACACTATGTGAGATAATAACACTCCCTATTAGACACATGCAAGACATGATTGAGACTATTTTTACAAAATGGCTTATTTGACCAAAAGGTGGCTAGAAGTGTAAAATTTGGCTAAGACCCCACAAAACCAAGAACCTAAGATTTACTAGGAATACCGGACCCTATGTGGGTTGCCTACGTATCCCGCCCCGAAAGACGAGAATCAGCTATGCATAGATCGGGTAGATTGGATACGGTCGAAAATTTAAAAAAAACAACTAATTTAGAGAAAATATTTTTTTTTCTTTTCCTTGAAGATGATGAAACATGCAAAATCTTTTTGGATTTTCATTTTCATTTTTTTAAAATTTTTGATTTTCGGAAAATGATTGAAAATTACAACATGTAGCACATAGGATGCATCATGATGGTCTTTTAATTTTTGGGCCCAAACATGTAATAAAATCATATAATAGATAAAGCTAAATACAACAATTCATTTAAGCTCGAATTCTGAATCCTAAACCAGAGATTCTGGGTTCTTGTCCCCAGCAGAGTCGCCAGAGCTGTCACACCTCCTTTTTCCTACACCCCCGGGTGGGTAGTACAATGGAGTTTTATCTAGTTAAAGTGACAATCGAAATACGATTTAATTATATTAAAAATCAGAGTCGGCACTTGGGATAATTTATGGTGTCCCAAGTCACCGGTTTAAATCCCGAATCGAGGAAAGATTGACATTGTATTACAGTCCGCGAACCAGAAATCCGGATAAGGAATACTGTTAACCCGGGAGAAGGTGTTAGGTATTCCCGAGTTCCGTGGTTCTAGCACGGTCACTCAACTGTTATTATTGGCTTATTATCTGATTTTTAGAACACTTTCAAACCTATGTGTAATTTTAACTTTAACCACTTTTATTTATTTTTTAAAGAAAGATTGCAACGTCATTTAAAATATGTCTTGAACCACGTCACATAAATGCACTTGCAGTTCGCAACACATTTTATCTAACAAAGAAGGAAATAGAACTCACCCTACAATCGAACTTGCGATTGACTTCCGATTTAAGCCGCAAAATATTAATCACATGTTCTTCGTCAAGAACAGGCGAATAACATTGCTTTGCGATAAAATTGGCCCTGAAAGCTCAAAAACACAGGAGAGGAACTCTGAATGAACAAATTTCAACTCTGGCTCCCGGACTCGAACCCTAGATTTAGGATTCAAGAAGCTTCATCCAGATTTGAGGGGAATGAAATGGGGATTTGGAAAGAGGAGAGTGAGGGGGTCATGAGGTGTTGTTTTGGTGATGAATGGAAGTGGCGCCGCCAGGCTTGGAACGGTGGGGAAGGGTGGCGACTCTTAGGGTTATATGTTTTGAGTCTCCCAGTTGGGGAAATGAGAGAGACACGAGATGAGGGGATGGGCTGGTTTAGACATTTAAATACTTAAGGGGGCAGTTCTGATCCGTTGGATCACAAAACCTCGACGGTTCAGATCTGTTGAGCCTCCAAAACGAGGTCGTTTGGTTGAGTGGGGAAAGGACCGGGTCAGGGGTGGAATTGGGCTTGGTATGAGACCATTTGGATGGGTACAAGGGTAGGGATGTGCATTCGAATCGGTTTATCGATAAATCGAATCGATTATTTATTATCGGTTTATCAATTTATTGATTTCGATTTCGATTTCGAAATTTTCCTTATCGAGTTATCAATTTCGATTTTGATTTTGTCCTTTTCGTTTTATTGGTTTATCGATAAACCGATAAGATATACTAAAAAGATAAAAAAAAAATATACTCTTATTCTATAATACCCTTTCCTTTACCCTAAGTTCCTAACCCTATTATTTCCTCTACCACATTTAAGAAATGATCATATTAAAGCTCAAGGGAATGAAGTTCATATTAATGGAAAACAAAATTAACCGTGATGATGTATTTTGTTTTGTTTTATTTTTTTATACCGTTGAAGTGTTGGTGGCATACAATTGATCCCTTACTTTAATTTCGTTGCATGTTCTTGTTTACACAATTTTTATGTTATAAATGGTGTTCGTCTTATTTTAGCTTTTTTTGGTCCATATTAGTTAGGCGTGTTTATAGCGATATACTTTCCGTGGAATCCCGTAAATTTTCTTATTGGTGTAATCGATAACCGAATCGATAAGCCCCAAAAATCGATAAATCGAAATCGAAAAAATCGAAACCTTATTGAAACGATAACGATAAGCATATGTACAATTAGATAAGTAATTATCGATAAGGGTCAAAATCGAATCGATAAATCGAATGCACACCCCTATACAAGGGCATTGGGCTTGAATGGATTAAGGGGAAGCTGACATCTCTCGTTTGTTTTCCTTTCTTTTCATTTTTTTTCTAATTTCTTCTAAATTCAAATTGAGCATAAAATCTAAATTTATTCCTAATCAAATTATCCTATCAAATTGAATTAATTAACTCTAAATAACAATTATCACAAAAAATTAAAAACCAAATTAAAGGAAAAACTACCAAAGTTCAAAAATCAAAATTAAAAGGCAAAATAAACTATTTTTGTGATTTTCCATTTTCGTAAAGCAACTTAATTACTAATTAATTCTTGAAAATGCAAAGTTAAAACCTAAATGCAGTGCAACATATTTTTGTATTTTTCGTTAATTAAATAAAATAAATATACCAGACAAATGCAAACAATTGACAAAAAATACCACAAAAATCCACAAAATTACAAACCAATAAAAAAATAATTATTTTGTTTTGAATTTGTTGGAGTAATTAATATATGGGAAAAATCACGTGCTCACACATAGTCAAATCAATAGTTCAGGCCACAAAACCTTTATGATCAATAAATACCAAACTAAACCAAAAGGAAACATTGTACACCATAGAAATATACACGAGTAAATCTATACAGCGAGCCCACTGCTCGCAAATGCGATGGCCTCTTTGCAAATGCGAAGTCTGCAGATTTGATACACTAGTTGCTATGTTTTCTAAGTTCAATACACTCTGTAGCCTATCCGAAACTCGCCCGAGCCCTCGGGGCTCCAAATCAAAGATGCACACAAGTCGTAAAACATGAGACAAACGCAAGTTTACATAGACCGGGTTGATTCGGTTTTTACCAAAACCAAATCAAACCAACTATATCGGTTTGGATTGGTTCGATTTTGTCAGATTTTTTGGGTTTTCGGGTTTTTTTTTTACATGAATATTATTTCGATCTTACTTTGTTAAAATTATAGATAAAGTTTTGATAAGTGAATATATATTTAGTAATTATGGAAACAATTGACAAACATATGATCTATTAAAATACTCTAAGTGGAGAATTTTTTTAATAACACATAATAGTTATTTTCTTAGTCGTCTAACAATATTTTTTTGTTAATTTACGCTTTCAGAGTTAATACATGAGAGGATCCCAAATATTTTTACATTTTCTAAAGAAAAACCACTATAAACTCTTAAAAATATAAATAAAATTTATATATTTATATGTCGGTTTGGTTCGGTTTTTTTACTCAATACCAAACCTAATCGGGTTTTTTAATCAGTTTGGTTTGGTTTTCCGGTTTGGTGCGGTTTTCCGATTCGGTTTGAAGACCCCTACCTAAAACTACGAATTGAACACCAAATCGAATGAATTTTTTAAAGAAAGCTTTAAAACTTCTATTTTCACAATCGAACTTCTGAATTACGTCAAACAACTCTGTTTCTCACCAAATTTTACAAACAAGTCATAAATATAATAACGGACCTATAATGGACTTCGGAACCAAAATATAGACCCGGTATCAACAAGACCAAACATTAGTCAATTATTGAAAACCATTAAACTTTCAGACCTTCAATTTTCAACAGAAATTTATAACTCGAGTTAGGGACCTCTGAATTCGATTTCGGGCATATGCCCAGCTCCCACATTTTGATATGGACCCACCGAGACCGTCAAAATACTTATTCGAGTCCATTTGCTCGAAACGTAACCGAAATCAACTTAAATTAATCTAAGGCAAAAATTCTTATTTTCATCAATTTTTAACATATAAGCCTTCCGGATAAATACCCCCACTGCGCATGCAAATCGAGGAAGGCTAAAATGAGGTTCTAAAGGCTTCAAAACACCGAATTTAGTTCTAAAATATAAATGACCTATCGGGTCATCACAAACGACTATCTTAGGAGAATGGAGATTAGGGTTTGGGGTTGGATTATGGGTCATTGATCTTGAGAGATCAACGGTCAAGATTAAAAATCGAGTGGGGAGGGTTGGTTTAACAGGTAGCGACCAGATTAAGATTAAGGGATCATTTGATTTGGGCCGAAAGATTGGTCCAGGAATTTTTGGGGTATTTAGGCCACTAATGTGGTCCGAAATTGACTTAAAGATGGGCTATAATTTAAATACATATAATTTGTCAAAAATAATTATGAAAAATAATTAATAAATGATAAAAATATTATTTATGCAGTAAAATATTTAAAAATAATAACTTAATATAAAAATATAAGAAAGGATATTTTAGTGTAAATAGTATAATGAATACACTAATGTGTAAAATAGGTTACTACTGCAAAATTATGTAAATAGCTTAGAAATATAAATGTAATTATTTAAAATGAAGTAACCATATTTTAAAATATGTATGTGGGTATACATAACCAATTGGGATGATTAGGTCATCATACATAATATAAAGGAATATTTAATAAATATTTAAGTAATTTAAATGCAAGAAAAATAGTTTTAAAACTCTAAAACTTGCGAAAATACTTGTATAATTCTTGTACATTAAATAATGATGCTTAATGATATTTGAAAATATATATACCATTTGTAAAATGTGAGGAAAAAATTGAGTATCAATAGTTGTTTAGTTGGCAGAGGTCTTGAGTTCGACTTTTAACAAAAACATTTTATTTTTTTGTATTTTTGTATTTTGCCTTAGTTCAACGAATACAGTCGATACAGGTTGTATCCTTTGTATACACACATGTATTCAGTCGATATAAGTTGTGTCTTTTGTATACACCCTTGAATTTCGCTTTGGTTACATTCGATATAAGTTGTATTTGTTGTGCGAACGAATACAGTTGATACATATTGTGTTCGTTGCATGAACGAATACAATTGACACATGTTGTATTAGTTGCGCGTTTGAATATAAATGACTCAAGCTACTAACTATTGAATAATAGCTACGAACAATAGTTAGGCAAACTGTAGTTACTACTTACTAGGCTCTAAACTATACTGATTTATTAATATTTCTCATTGTCTAATAATAAATGGTTGGAGGGATTTTCATGTTCATATTAAAATCTGAAAGCTGTTTAACCTGCCTTTTCTTATTCTTATGATATGTGAATAAAATACTGATAAGCAGTGGAGACTGTCTAACAGCAAGTCGGTTTTGTGAATCAATCAAAACAAATTCATATATTTGGTTAACATTTTATGTTTGCATAGGGACCGGTGCTTTTCATGATATGAGAGTCTATCGAAAATAGTCTTTGCATCTTATAAAAGGCAAAGGGTAAAGTCTGCCTGTATCCTATCTTTTCAGATAGGGATAAGGTCTATCTATGTATATTCTATTCTCCCGAGATCCCACTTGTGAGATGTTGTTGTTTGAATACGGACCGATAGGTGGCGCGTGCAGATTCCTAATCTATAATAAAAGTAGAAATAATATAGAGAAAGGTCAACACTACAAACTTGTATTCGATTGGCTGAATATCAAGCTTATAAATATGCATGTGATCACACATTTCTTTCTTATTTATTTCTCTATCTGTTTCATAAATTGACTCTATTATTATTTCTAGCAAATTCACCAAAAAAGAAGTTTATTTGTCACTATAAGAAGGTCAATTTTCTCCACAACAATGGTAATCAAGAAGAGAAAAGGAATTTTATTATTTTCATTGTACCGACACAGAAGGAGGGGCGGAGGGGGAAAGGTTTAAACTTTAAGTGGTTGTTTTGTTGGAAGATGAATTATGCAAGGACTAATAATGATAAGTAATGCAGGAATTAGCAGTACAATAATTTAAATGCATTTTTATTGAATGTATGGTTTGTTGTATTCAAAGCTATACATTGCATAATTTATGTATGCGTTTTTTAATAAATATATGTAACACGCTATTTAAAAAGAAAAAAAATTGATGCTCTAGGTATTTCTCTATTGTTGACAACTTCAGTTTTGTGCTCCTTGGACACAGGAATACTCAATACAACCTCATTTTATTAGAAGGGAAAAAAGAGTTTGTATTTTCTTGTTTACATTTCAAGGAAGAAACATCGGTGGCCTTTCTGTGCATTTTTCTATAAATTAAATAGCAATAAGTTCCTATTTATCTTGGATGATATTAAGGGCATTTTTTTATTTTATCATTTTAATTCATATACTTATTCCATGTTATATCCAGCATAAAATAACACAATCGATTTCCTCATAACTTACGCATATATTTAATTAGGAAGAAAAGTAAAATGCTAACTAAACAATAATTATGCTATGGTAGAATTTATACATGGATTAATTCTCCTTAAATACTAACCAAACAATTTAAAAACTATGCAGGATTTTATACACAAACTAATTAATTCTATACAAAACACCAAACAAACGATCACTAGCAACATAGGATAACTTGTCCATGTAGCACTTATCGTG
Source organism: Nicotiana glauca (assembly GCA_026770625.1). Lineage (NCBI taxonomy): Eukaryota > Viridiplantae > Streptophyta > Magnoliopsida > Solanales > Solanaceae > Nicotiana > Nicotiana glauca. The sequence continues at coordinate 42,807 of MU721148.1, read as the reverse complement.
CACAGTCTGGTCTATATTACTAGCTAAAATTTTTACTTTCAAAGTATATATATATATTTGTTAGGATGCTAATTAAATATTAATAAAATTATTGTTTTTATTACCCAAAAAAAGACCGATCTGTTTCATGAGTTGAGCTCTCCATTGTCATTCTTTCCTTGATGTTCTTTTCTTTGTGTTTCTTGGGAGTTGTTTGACGGTCTATTTTGCATATATTAGCAATTAGCACATTAAAAATTTGCTTTGCATGGGCGGGTGCTAACTGCCAAATATTATAATCAAAAGTACCAGCTTACGAAATCAAAGGACTGATATATCACCAAATATTCTTCCAATTTAAAAGGGCATATATCTGTGTTAGAATTATCAGTTATCAAATTAACAAGCAAGTTACGAAAAAAATGGCAACCTTAAAATTTCTTTTAATTTTCATTGTTTCTCTTGCATTTGTGTTCGGGCTTTCCAATTCACAAGGCTTACAAGTAGGGTTTTACAAGAAAACATGTCCAAATGTAGAAGCAATTGTCAAAAAGGCAACAACTGACTTTCTTTCTCGTGCTCCTACTTTGGCTGCCCCTTTGTTAAGAATGCATTTTCATGATTGTTTTGTTAGGGTAAGCAAGTAATATAATGCCTTACTTATCATCTCTGTATATATATTTGATATTTTTTCACGTTGAATGCACAATATATAATAGGAGTAAGTTTCTATATTGTCACTGAAACTATCTGCTAAGATAGTAGAAAGTCTCTCGAAACTAAATTTATCATATAAAGTAACTAAACTTTATCCACTATAATAATAATTTTACAAAATTTTACTCGCAATAATAGTAAATTCACCTTTATATATGGTTAGGTTTTACCATTACAGTTGGTAATTAACATTTTAGTGACTTTATATATTATTATGGTAAGTAAAGTTCAATTTTTTTAATGTCTCTAAAAAAAAAAATATTTTTGTGATTTTACTGATATAGAATGATGATGAATCCCTTTTAACTGGACTTTATCTAATTCACAAAGTTCCAAATAGACAAGTCTTCTGAGTTTTTTTATATATTTTGTTGCAGGGATGTGATGGTTCAGTGCTATTGAATTCAACAAAAGGTAATCAAGCTGAGAAAGATGCAATTCCAAATCAAAGCCTAAGAGGCTTCCAAGTGATTGATGCTGCTAAATCTGCTTTAGAAAAACAATGTCCTGGCATTGTGTCTTGCGCTGATATTTTAGCCTTAGTAGCTCGTGATGCTGTTTCACTGGTAACCAATTACATACAATCAATTTTATAATTAGCATTTCAATGAAGTTCTAGTACTTTTATTTTATTTTAGTAATAATGACGATGAGTTGAGCTAAACAAAAGGAAGGAGGATTCATATCGCCGACCTCAACTTGCTTGGGACTGAGGCATAATTATTATTATTGTTATTTCAATGAAGTTCCGAGGCATATAATATTTTACTTAACACATTATGGTTTGTTGCAGATTAATGGACCAACTTGGCAAGTAGAGTTGGGAAGAAGAGATGGAAGAGTTTCTATTCTCTTAGAGGCCATAAGAAACCTGCCAACTCCTTTTGACAATTTTACTACCCTAAAATCATCATTTGGTGCTTTGGGCCTAAGTGTAAAAGACCTTGTTGTTCTATCAGGTAAATTTATGGTTTGTGTCAGAAGTAAAATAAAATTACTGCATCTGGAAGAGTTAAAGTTCAAGAAACAATAATCCTTAGCATTTCTATTCTAGGAAAGTTTGCACTTTTGACCTATCAATATTGATATATTCTAATTCTGATCCTTGTGATATATGACATATACTAAACACATTGAATCGTTAATTAATTAAAATATGCACTTTGATCCATCTACATGTAAATCTTTGTAAACATAACGAATTATATATAAACCACTATACCAATTCATGATCACCCATGTGTTAGTTCAAATTTGTATCGTTATTAATTCATATCTGAGGGTAATATAATACTTGAAATACTCTAATGTAACATACTTTTTATAAAAAGGGACCATATATAATGGCATAGTTTTTAATTTTTTTTTTATTTCTCCCAAATTAGGAGGATCTTATAGTGTTTCACACTTCCCCTCCAGCGTTACTCGAACACAAGACTTAACGGTCGTACGTGGAGGTGTTTTTAAATAAATTAAAGGCTATATATGCTCAATCACATATCACAAGAAACAATACTAGATTTTGCTAATAAACGAGGGACCAAAAATGCTATTGTCCCTATATCATTTTCTTAATTTTTTCTTTTTGCCTTATTTATTATATTTCATGTATAGGTGGCCACACTCTTGGGGTATCACATTGCTTTTCTTTTGGAAGTCGTTTGTATAATTTTACTGGTAAAGGTGATACAGACCCAAACATGGATCAAAACTACATAGGCCAACTGAAGACCAAATGTAAGCCAAATGATGTGACCACCACTGTTGAAATGGACTCTGGAAGTGCAAAAAGTTTTGACACCGATTATTATACCATGGTTAGCAAAAGAAGAGGGTTGTTCGTATCTGATGCAGCTCTTCTCACTGATACTCAAACAAAAGCTTATGTCTTGTCCCAATTAAATTCCCCTGGATCAACTTTCTTTAAGGATTTTGGAGTATCAATGGTAAATATGGGCAAAATTGGGGTCCTTACGGGGAAAACAGGTGAAATTAGAAAACATTGCGCTATTACAAACTAAAGTGGAATTTTAATAAGCTATTTCCCTTGCAAAATTTTAGTTTTTCGTATTGTTTTGTCTAAATGGGACCTCTGCTTGCAGTCAGTAATTTTTCTCTATTTGATTAGTTCGTGAAATATGTATCTTATAGTGTAAGCCTTTATTTTATTGTGCGTTTGCAATTCAGTTTGTTAAGCATTTTTTTTGGTAGTTTGTTAAGCGTGTAACTAATAAAATTGCTGTTTCCCTTTTATAACTAGGATGCATGATTAGGATTGTCCTTTTGTTTTAATTTTTTTTTTTTTTAGTTAAAAATACCGAAGGGTTAGTTTCGACCACAAATTTTTATTCATATAAAATATGATTCCATAAGACGCTTGCACATAAGTACAAAGGTTGAAAGAGACTTCACAGCTAGTATGACAACATAAGATAGGATTCGAACTAATGATCAGTAAATCTAAATTCACAAACGATCCAATTGAGTGTTGTAGCAGTTTTCAAGCCTTTTTCAGAAGAAATATTACTTAATTTTAAGCAACTTTAATCTGTGGAGAGAAGGATGAGAGCTGGAGCGCGAAGAAGAGCTAGAGAGAAGGTCGGTTGTAGAGAGCAATGTCTCAGATATTTTCTCATTAAACCAAAAAGAAATTATCTCTACAATTTATACTATTTCCTAACTCACTAACTTAACCCAATACTAACTTGTGTCTAACTAACTAACTATAGTTACAACTAAGGTACCTCATTATATACACAATGTACCACTACTACAAGACTTAATATTTCTACACTTCCCCTCAAGTTGGGTGATGAAATACATTGATCATCCCCAACTTGCACACCATATCATTGTGTAGCTACTTCCCAAGACTTTTAGCCGATATGTCTACCACCTGGTTTTTGCTACATATATATTCTGTCTTGATCAACCCACTTTGTATCCTTTCTTGTATAAAATGACAATCTATCTCTATGTGCTTACATGGGATTTGAAGTTATCTGCAAAGCTGCCTTGCTGCCACAAAATAACTCTATGGGCAGTTCAATCTTCATTCCTAATTCCTGCAACGGTCCATGTAGCCAAACAAGTTCTGCCACTATAGTTGTCATACTCCTGTACTCAGCTTCAGCTGCCTTTTTGACACTGTACTCTATTTCTTTCCCATGAGATTAGTGAATCCACCAGCTTAATACAATACCCTATCACAGACTTTCTGGACACCAGACATGATACCCAGTCTACATCACAAAAGGCAGTGATTCTTCCAGATCTTTTGCTACTCGTCAGTAAAACCAATCCTGGTTGGTCTTTTATGTATCTAACCACCCTTAAAGTCGCTTCATAATGCAACTCCGTTGGAGCATGCATGTACTGAATCAATGTTTGGAATGCAAAAGAAATATATGGCCTAGTGATGGCAAGATACAGCAACCTCCCCAATAGTCTTTGTTATGGTCTTCTATCTTCTAATTCTGGACTTGTACCTTTATTAGATTCAAACAACTTATCATACTCAAGGCTGGTGAATTTTTGATTTTATTCTTGAGGTGTGGCAAGTGGCTTTGCTCCCCCTAGATCACATTCTGAGATCAACTCTAAGGCAGATTTTCTCTTATTCATAAGTATACCCTTAGATGATCTTGCAAATTCAATCCCCAAAAGATATCTCAATTCCCCTAAGTCTGTCATTTTAAAGTTACTGCTCAGGATATCCTTAGTTTCTTCTATCAGTTTAGTCTCATTGCTAGTAGTTAACAAGTCATCTACATATACTAGAATGATCACAAAATTGACATTTTGCCCTTTTATGAACAAAGAATAGTCCAACTTACTCTGTGTGAATCCTGATTGCATTAAAGTTGCAGTAAGTTTTAGGTTCTATTGCCTGCTATCTTGTTCCAACCCATACAAGGATTTGAGGAGCCTGCACACTTTTTTCTCCCCTGGCTGCCAAATTCTTGAGGTATGAACATATAGACCTCTTCAAACAAGTCTCTCTGTAGGAAGGCATTGTAGATTTCCATTTGGTAGAGAGGAAAGTGAAAAAGCAACTCGAGAAACAACACACCTAACAATAACCATTTTGACCACTAGGGAGAAGGTATCTTGATAGTCTAATCCCTCTTGTTGAGTGAAACCCTTGGCTAGTAATGTATCTTTGTACCTATTTACACTACCATTAGTTTTGTAATTCACCTTATATACCCATTTGCACCCAATAAGTGTCTTACCTGCAGGTGGATCAACTACATCCCAGGTATGATTATCAGTAAGGGCATCAATTTCTAATTTTATAACCTGAATCCAGTTAGAATCTTGGACTACTTGGCCAAATGAAGAAGGTTCAGTCATAGTAGAGAAGGCTACTACATAAGCATGGTAAGAAGGAGAAAAGAAGGAGTAGGACATAGAGTTTGGTAAAGGGTATGGAGTAGTGGAAGAAGAGTGAACATAGTCTGTTAGCCATAAAAGAGGTTTAGATGTTCTAGTGGATTTTCTCAAAGGAAGGGAAGGATCAATGGAAGGTACAGAAGGAGATGAGAAGGTAGATTGAGGAAAATGAGTAGATGAAGGATGTTGAGTAGGAGAAGAAGGTAGGGATTCGTTGGTTGATGGTGAAGGAATGACCTGATCAATAGAAGTAGAACTAGAGCCTACAACAGAAAAGATCTCATCCACAAATAGGTGAAATAGATGGCATATAATGGGAGGTTTATGGTTCAAGAAAGGTGGATTTAGGATGTTTGAAAGGAACCAGACTCCCTGAAGGTGACATCCTTATTCACAAAGAATGTGCATGGTGCAATATTTTATAGTTTGTACCATTTATGCATTTCTGAATAACCTATGAAAGCAGTTGGAATGACTTTGGAAGAGAATTTGTCAGAGAAATAAGGTTTGGTGGCATAACACAAGCAACCTAATATCTTCAGGTAAGTTAGAGAGGGCGATGTTATGGAACAATTCATAGGGTGATTTCTCTGAAAGAGATGGAGAAGGCAATCTATTTATAAAGAGTGAGGACACACTTATCCCCAAACTTTAAGGGAGCATAGACTTAGAGATTAAGTGTCATTGATATTTCAACCAAGTGCCTATTCTTCCTTTGAGCCACCCCATTTTGCTGTGGGGTGCTAACACAAGAACTTTGATAAATTACCCAGAAGAGTTAAAGGGATTAAGAGAGTGAGAATTAATAAAAATTCATGACCATTATCAGATCTGACAATTTTAATAGAGGCAGAGAATTGATTTTTAATCAAGGCAAAGAAGTTCTTGATCAAAATAATTGCATCACTTTTTTCTCATCAAGTAGACCAAAGTCATTCAAGAATAGTCATCAACAATAGTAAGAATAAATCTAAAACCATTATAGGACATTGTCTACATGGAACCCCATATATCAATGTGTAAAAGTTCAAAGGGAGACATAGTTTTTGACACATTAGTTAAAAAAGGAATCTAGTTTGCCTTGCTAACGGATAAATAGTACAAGATTTAGATGCTTGACTGGACAAGTGACTCTTCAGCATTGGGATTTTCTGGAGGACAGCAGCCGGTTCATGACCAAGACTTTGGTGTCATATTGAGAAGTGATCACACTCAATAGAAGATAAGCAATGATGTGAATGATCAAGAGAAGTTGAAGGTGCATATACTTGAACTGGTGAAGGTCTCTTGGCAGGTTGAAGTAAGTATAAATTATACTTCTCCTTACCAATCCCCCTCATCTTTCTAGTACAGAGGTCTCGGAAGATACAAAAATCAGGATAAAACTAACACAACATTGTAGTTTCTTAGTTAGTTTTTAAATGGATAAGAGATTATACTTGAAAAAAGGAACATATAGCACATTGGTCAGCATATAGTCAAACAAAGACACTGAACCAATATATGTGATAGAGGTAGTCTGGACATTTGGTAGGTGAATTTGGCTACATTTTGAGCTATTATTTTGGAGTTAAGAAGACGATTTAGGCTAGAAATTATGTAATTTATTGCCACTGTATATATCACCAATGAAGTAGTATCACCATTTACAGTTGAAGAAATATTAGAGAAAGAGGCTATACCTGCTATGTTGATGTTTGTCTCTTGTGGAGGTGGCACTTTATTGATCAACTGCATGATCTGTTAGTATTGCCCTGGGGTGAAGGCAAGCATATTCATTCCATGAGCATTGTGATTAGGAGTAGCTGAGTTATCATAATTTGCATTATTAACCAAATGACCCTTGTTGTCATTGCTTGTTTGTTGAAATCTGTCAGAAGTCATTCTCTTAATGTTCTTAAAATTGGCAGGGTATCCAACCAGCTTATAGCAATTCTTCCTTTTTTGACCTTTCATATGACAGTAATTACGGTAGAGTACATTTTTCTTTTTTAAACATATTCTCCTGTACAGAGGAAAGAATTGTGGAATCACTCAAATCCAGTTATTGAAGAGGCTGAACACACTGATTTATCATATTTGGTTGCATCATTTGACTTTCATCTTGCATGATCATATTGTAAGCTTGATTTAATGAAGGTTTGGGAACTGTCATCAATATTTGACTACGAGACTATAAGTCTCATTTAGCTCCATCAAAAATTACATCAGCTTCTGCTGCTCTATGTGGTCTGCATAGGTATTATCACTTCCAGGAAGAGGGACCACAGACAAGTGTTCATCCAAAACATTCCTCAATTTTGAAAAATACTCATAAACAGATAAAGTAATTTTTACCATTGTATAAATCTCTCTACTCTAGTGAGATTCCTCTTATCAAAACGTTCTTTTAAATCCAACCAGACCTTACAAGCATTAGAAAAGTACATCAATCCATTAGCTAATTCTCTCAAAATTGAATTTGTAATCCATGATAGGACAAAGGCATTACATCTGTCCTACTCATGAATTATATCTCCTCTATAATCTTCCTTTTTACATCTATCATAAATAAAATCTAATTTGTTCTTCACTAGAATTGCAATTCCATAAAGTCATTCCAAGCGATGTAATTTTCAGTTTCAGTTAGCTGTTGAGGGATGAGAATACAGCCTAGAGTGTTGGACGAATGTAGGAATAAAGCATTCTTTTGATGAATATTAGTGAATCGCTCTGAGTGGTCCAATGTGGGTCTTATCACCGATGTTGACGTTTCGTCACTTATGCTCGGTGTTTTCACAAGATTATTCAGGAATCAACAAGAGAAGAAGTAATTGCTTCTCTGATTGACCTGGAATTCATCAAAAAAGGATTATTTTGACCCATAGATAAAGTAATCTCCCAAAAACAACAATGCCAAAAAATTTGGGTTTGTATGCTACAAACATTCAATGATTCGACCAATTGCTTAACCGATCGTTCTCAAATGCTCATTTACCAGCTCAATCATCACCGATTAGTGGCTCTGATACCATGTTGAGAGAAAGACGATAGCTGGAGAGTGAAGAAGAGCTAGAGAGTGAGAAGGCCGATTGTGGAAAGCAACTATCAGATATTTTTTCGTTAAACCAAAAAGAAATGAACTGTACAATTTATATTATTTCCTAACTCACTAACTTAACCAAATACTAACTTATGTTTAACTAACTATAGTTACAACTAAGGTACCCCATTATATATATAATACACCACTACTACTAAGACGTAATATTTCTACATAATCTACTAGTATGTATCACACACACATATTGAAAAAGAGAAACTCGATTTTCTATATACATAGTCATAATTAAGACAAGAATGTAATCAGTAAATAAAAATATTGAAATAAAGAAAAATACTTTAAAGAATTAATATTTTAACATATGATACGTCAGTTTGCTCTAGCGGTATCAGTGAAAATACGGTTGATCCTTCTAGATGAAATGAAAAGTAAAAAAAAAAATAGCCATGTCATATTTTTTGCTTCTAGAGATTTAAATTGTGAATTTTGATCGACATTTTAAAATGTATTTTTTCTATAATATTGACATGAGAAGACGTGTATAGTTTTTGAATTTCTAATTTTAATTGTAAAATATTGAGTTACTCCAATCTAACATAATTTCAAAAATTAGTCAAATTGATTCCCGAGAAGCGACTTACTCTTCTATTCTTTCCTTTGGCTCCTAATTATTTTTGACAATTTTAGACTATAATCCGTCACAAACTGGAACTTGTGGAATTTTTAAGGATATGTCACGACCCTAAAACGGACCCGGTCATGATGGCGCCTATTCTTTCCTTTGCCACCTAATTATTTGTGACAATTTTAGACTATAATCAGTCACAAATTGAAACTTGTGAAATTTTTAAGGATATGTCACGACCCTAAAACGGACCCGGTCGTGATGGCGCCTATCGTGACACTAGGCTAGCCGACATAAATCCCAAACCAACAAAAACAATTATAATAAGTCCTTTAAAGTCATTAATAAGCTAAAAATCCCAAACTATAAGGTAGAATAAAATAGTGCAGAAATAAAATACTGTCCGACATCGGGGTATCACCAGTCATGAGCAACTACAACTCGTCTTGAAATATGAAAAGATAACATAGTCTGAAACATATAATACAAAGTGGAATAAAGATAGGAAGGAGAAGTACTGAGTTGTGAACGCCAGCAACTACCTAGTGAACTCTGAAAGCTTGCTGTATGACAAATTAGCACTCGCTAGCGTGAATTGAGACTCCTGTATCTGTACACGGGGTGCGGGGAGTAATGTAAGTATGCCAACTCAATAAGTAATAAAAGCAAAGATAGCTTAGCATTAAGAAAATACGTAAACCACAACATAACGCTACAACATAACAATATAAGTCTAAAACGATGCAGTAAAGCAATAACACTTATTAAAACATCTTAGTTTAGTAAATCCTTTTTAAAATAATTTTCAATTGTGCAAGAGAGTGATGAAATCAGTGAGAAAAGAATAGAAATGTAAATAGCCCCTCGGAAAAAATACCAACAGGACCAGCCCCTCGCTACCTCACAACTAATCGTATCAGCCCCTCGGGCAATAACATAAAACAATAGCAGCCCCTCGGGTAATATCACATCTCACACTGGGTACCCACGCTCATTGGGGGTGTACAGACACCTAGAGAGGCTCCTACAGTCCAAGTGCTATAACAAGCCATCTCGTGGCATAATCGAACGGGCCCTCGGCCTCATAACAAGCCACCTCGTGGCGTAACAAATTAGGCCCTCTGCCTCATAATCATGAATTAGTACAACACTGCTGCGGCGCGCAACAAGATCCCATAATATCCTCACAACACAAGCCTCGGCCTCACTCAGTCAAAAATCTCTCAAGCCACTCGGGCAACAGTAAAACATGATGCTCAACCCAAAATATCATTTGAAAATATCAAAACGGAGTAAATATAGCTGAGTTATGAAAAAGTAGAATACAACATGACTAAGTACAAATATGGAGGCAAAACAGTGAGGAATAGTAGTAAAAATCCCTAAGGGTCTAAAATAGTTGGCACGAGGCCCAAATCTGGCATTCAGCCCAAAACATGATAATACTTTCCAAAACACAACGATATCTAACACTTTTCAATCAAATACACGACTCAACGGTCATATGGGAAGGACTAGGTCACAATCCCCAATGGTGCACGAATCCACACTCGTCATCTAGTGTGTGTGTCACCTCAAAGTAGCACAACGATGTGAAATTCGGGTTTTCATACCCTCAGGACAACATTTATAATCATTACTTACCTCTATCCAGTCCAAACTCTAGCCCGCGATGCTTTGCCTCTCGGCTCGGCTTCCGGATGCTCCAAATCTAAACAAAAATAGATTTATACCATCAAAATATGCTAAGGGAACAAAGCCCACTCAAAAATAATTAATTTACATCAAAAATCTTGAAATTGGTCAAACCCGACCCAGGGCCCACATCTCGGAATCCGACAAAATTAACATCAAATGAATCATTATCCTACCATGAGTTCATACATACCTAATATGCCAAAATTCAACCACAAATGAACATTCACATCCCTAAATTTTGGTCTCCAATTTCGAGCCCTAGTTCATCAATTTTGCTACTGATTTTCCATAGATTTCAAGCTTAAAAATAATAAAATTCATCATAGAAACAAGTTTAGGGTCCAAAAACCTTATATCCATGAAACCCTCTTCAATTTTCTCTGAAATAAGGTGAAAACCCACTCAAAATCATGAAGGAAAAAACAATTATGTTCTACCCCAGCTAAATCGCTTCTGCGGTACAAAATCTCGCACCTGCGTTCCTAGGTGCGCTTCTGCGCAAATCACTTAAGCTCCCCAGACCGTACCTACGATCAAACTCCTGCACCTGCGCTTTCGCAGGTATGCTCAATCTTCTGCATCGGCAACCCTATTTGTGCTTCTGCGGGCCCACACCTGCGGTTCCCAAGCCGCAAGGTGTGGTTATGACAGACTTCAGCAGCTTCAGCTGCAAATTTCCATCTCCAACTTCCGGTCAACCATCCGAATTCACCCTGAGGCCCCCAAGACCCCAACCAAAACCATGAACAAGTCATATACCACTATCCAAACTTACACCAATCTTCGAAAAACCTAAAACAATATCAAATAAACCAAATAACATCGGATTCAAGCCTAAGGTTCCAAAAAATTTTGGATTCTGCTTTTGATCAAAAAGTCTATCAAACCTCGTCCGAATGACATGAAATTTTGTACGCACGTCACAAATGACACAACAGACCTACTCCAATTTTTGAAATTCCATTCTGACCCCTTTCTCAAAATCTCCGCTACCAACCGGAAAACGCCAAAATTCCAATTTCACCAATTCAAACCTAAATCTACCCCAGACCTCCAAAACTCATTCCGATCATGCTCCTAAGTCCCAAATCACATCACGGAGCTATTCGAACCATCGGAATTCACATCCGACACCTATTTCACATAAGTCAACATTTGGTTAACTTTTCCAAGTTAAGCTTACCCAAAAGAGACTAAGTGTGTCAAACTTTCAAAAATCATTCCAGATTCGAGCCAACCAACCCAATATCATATAACATAGATGAAAAAAGCATAAAGAAGCAAAAAAGGGGAAACAGAGCGGGTAACTCATAAAACGACCGGCTGGGTCGTTACATCCTCCCCCTCTTAAACAAACGTTCGTCTTTGAATGGGTCAAGAAACATTCCTGAAGTCCCAAACAAGTGAGGATATCTGCTTAGCATCTCCCGCTTGGTCTCCTAGCTAGCCTCCTCCACGGGCTGACCTCTCCATTGCAATTTTACTGAAGCTATATCCTTTGACCTCAACTTTCGAACCTGATGCTCCAAAATAGCTACTGTCTCCACATCATAAGTCAAATCACCATCTAACTGGACCGTGCTGAAATCCAAAACATAAGAAGGATCGCCAATACACTTCTGAAGCATAGAAACATGAAATACCAGATGCACACTCGATAAGCTGGGTGGCAAGGCAAGCTCATAAGCCACCTCCCCAATCCTCCGAAGCACCACAAAAGGCCCAATGAACCGAAGACTCGATTTATATTTCTTCCCAAATCTCATAACGCCCTTCATGGGTGACACCTTCAATTAAACCTTCTCACCAACCATATAGGACACATCGTGAACCTTCCTGTCAATATAACTCTTTTGTCTTGACTGCGCGGTACGAAGTCGCTCCTGAATCACCTTCACCTTGTCCAAAGCATCCTGTACCAAGTTTGTACTCAATAGCCTAGCCTCACCCGACTGAAACCAACCAACTGGAGATCTACACTGTCTCCCATACAAAGCCTCATATGGAGCCATCAGAATACTCGACTGATAACTGTTGTTATAAGCAAACTCCGTGAGCGGTAGAAACTGATCCCATGACCCTCTAAAATCAATGACACAAGTCATATCCTCAAATATCTGAATAGTGCGCTCGAACTGCCCGCCCGTCTGAGGTTGAAATGATGTACTCAACTCAACTCGAGTACCCAACTCTCTCTGCACGGCCTTCTAAAACTGTAAAGTAAACTGAGTACCTCTATCTGAAATGATGAAAATCGGGACACCATGCAAAAAAACAACCTCTCAGATATAAATCTCTGCTAACCGCTCCGAGGAATAGGTAGTACACACAGGAAAGAAGTGCGTGGACTTGGTCAGTTGATCCACAATCACCCAAATAGCATCGAACTTCTTTAAAGTCCGTGGGAGCCCAACTACAAAGTCCATGGTAATCCGCTCCCACTTCCACTCTGGAATAACCATCTGTTGAAGCAAGCCACCCGGTTTTTGATGCTCATATTTCACCTGCTGAAAATTGATACACCGAGCTACAAATCCCACAATGTCCTTCTTTATTATCCTTCACCAATAATGCTGTCTTAGATCCTGATACATCTTCAGGGCACCCGGATAAATAGAATACCATGAGCTATTGGCCTCCTCTAGAATCAACTCTCGAAGTCCATCTACATTGGGAATGCATATCCGGCCCTACACCATTAATACCCCATTATCACCAATAGTCATATCTCCAGCATCGCCGTGCTAAACCTTGTCCTTAAGGACAAGCAAATGAGGATCATCATACTGACACTCTCTGATACGATCAAATAAGGAAGACCGATAAATTACACAAGCCAATACCTGACTGGCTCCGAAATATCCAACCTCACTAACCGATTGGCCAAGTCCTGAACATCAACTGCAATACGTCTCTCCCTAACAAAAATATATGCTAAACTCCCCATACTCACCGCCTTTCTACTCAAAGCATCGGCCACTCCATTGTCCTTCCCTAGATGGTACAAGATAGTAATATCATAATCCTTAAGCATCTCCAACCATCTCCGCTGCCTCAAGTTGAGATATTTATACTTAAACAAGTGCTGAAGGCTACAATGATCAGCAAACACCTCACAAGACACCATACAAATAATTCCTCCAAAGCTTCAACACGTGAACAATGACAGCCAACTCTAGATCATGAATACGGTGGTGCTTCTCATGGGGCTTCAACTGGCGAGAAGCATAAATGATCACTCTACCCTCCTACATCAACGCATACCCAATACCAACTCTCGAAGCATCACAATACACTGTATAAGAACCTGAAGCTAATGGCAAAACCAACACCGGACATGTGGTCAAGGCAGTCTTGAGCTTCTGAAAGCTCACCTTACTCTCATTCGACCACTGGAATGGAGCACCCTTTTGAGTCAATTTGGTCAAGGGTGATGCAATAGATGAAAATCCTTGAACAAAGCAACGGTAATAACCCACCAATCAAAGAAAACCGTGAATCTCTGTTGCTGAGGACGGTTTGGGCCAACTTTGAACTGCCTCTGTCTTTTTCAGATCAACCTGAATACCCTCACTAGACACCACGTGCCCCAAGATGCTACTGAACTGAGCCGAAACTCACACTTGGAGAACTTTACATAAAGTTTCTCCTCTGTCAATATCTGCAACACAACTCTCAAATGCTGCACGTGCTCCTCTTGAATTCGCGAATACACCAGAATATCATTAATGAAAAAAATCACAAACGAGTCGAGATAAGGCCGAAACACGTTGTTCATCAAATGCATGAATGCTGCTAGGGCATTGGTCAGCATAAAAGACATCACAAGGAACTCATAATGACCATATTGGGTCCCGAAAGCTGTCTTAAGAATATCTAAGTCCCTGATCTTCAACTGGTGATACCCTGCACGGAGATCAATCTTGGAGAACACCTCGCTCCCTGAAGCTGGCCAAATAAATCATCAATAAGGGGAAAATGATACTTTTTCTTAATTGTAACATTGTTCAACTGTCTGTAATCAATGCACATCCTCATCGTGTTATCCTTCTTCTTCACAAATAGAACAGACGCACCCTAAGGTGACACACTAGGCCGAATGAACCCCTTATCAAGGAGTTCCTGAAGTTGTTGCTTTAACTCGTTCAACTCCGCTGGTGCCACACGATACGATGGAATAGAAATGGGCCAAATGCCCGGCACCATGTCAATACCAAAATTAATATCTTTGTCCAGCGACATGCCAGGCAGGTCTGCAGGAAACACATTAGGAAAATCCCTAACTACGGGAACAAAATCAATATAGGAGTCTCTTCACCGACATCCCTCACAAAGGCTAAGTATGAAATACAACCCTTCCCAACCATACACCGGGACTTTAAGAATAAAATTACCCTACTGGGAACATAATCAGTCGAACCTCACCACTCAATCTGTGGCACACCCGGCATAGCCAACGTCATTGTCTTAGCATGATAGCCCAATATAGCATGATATGGAGATAGAAAATCCATGCCTAATATCACATCAAAGTCCACCATACACAGTAACAAAAGGTCCACTCAGGTCTCCATACCCCCAATAGTCACCACACACGACCGATACACATGGTGCAAAACAATAATATCGCCTACCGACATAGATACACAAACAAATGAAATAAGTGACTCAAGAGGCGTATCCAAATAACGAGAAAAATATGATGACACAAATGAAAAAGTAGAACCAGGATCAAATAACATAGAGGCATCTCTATGGTAGACTGATACAATATATATGATCACATCATCTAAATCAATAGCATCAGGTCTTGCTGGGAGTGTATAGAAATGGGATTGACCACCACCCGATCGACATCCCCCTCTGGGGAGACCCCTAGCGAACTGTCCTCCACCCCTAGCTAGTTGGGTGGGCGGTGAAGTAACAGGTGCCAAAGGCGATGGATGACTCCTCTACTGAGATAAACCTCTAAGAAGAAGAAAACACTGCCTCCACATGTGAATGACTAGCAGATGCACATAGCATAGAAGAGCCCTGAACTGACAGAGCACGAGATAACTCTGGGCTGGAAGGGCACTAGGTGATGAATGGACCTAATTAGAAAAGTGAGAACCATGGCCCGATGATGCCCCATGATAACCTGGGGGAGCTGAATGAGCATGCTTGAATGGAAGGCCTCCACCGTGCTGAAACTAACCTCTCGAAGGAGTACCCCCACAAAACTATCTTTGAGGCCTCTTCGCCTATATCGAATCCCGCTCCTGGTGAAAAACTGACTCACTCTCGCGAGTGATATCAACAACCTCCTCGAAAGTAGCACATGACACCCTTTCCTCGGTCATGAGAAACCGAAGCTGATATGTGAGGCCATCAACGGAACTCCTAATCCTCTCTCTGTCTGTAGGGACCAACCAAATCGCATGATGATCTAA
Organism: Nicotiana glauca; assembly: GCA_026770625.1. Classification (NCBI taxonomy): domain Eukaryota; kingdom Viridiplantae; phylum Streptophyta; class Magnoliopsida; order Solanales; family Solanaceae; genus Nicotiana; species Nicotiana glauca. The sequence goes on along the minus strand of MU721148.1, from coordinate 26,918 downwards.
CTCTGAGAACCTTATCTCATACGGTGTCACAGTCAAATCACCCTGTGGCAACTTCTTGAACTGCCTGCATAGCTCCTCTCTACGAGACCGTGGCACATACTTCTCCAAAAAGAGGACGGAGAAATGCTACCCGGTAAGGTGCACTGCACCCACAGGCCTACGCCTCTCATAAGCCTCCCACCAAGTGAAGCCAGCCCCTAAAAACTAAAAAGTAGTAAATGCTACCCCACTGGTCTCCAGAATAGCTGCAGTACGAAGAATTCTCTAACACTTGTCCAAGAAACCCTAGGCATCCTTTCCTTCTGTACCATTGAAAGTCGGAGGTTGAAGTCTTCCAAATCTCTCCAACCTGTGCTGATTGTCCTCTAGCATAATAGGAGCTACATGGTCCTGATCAGCTGTAACCGGCTGGGCTGGATATGCCCCCGGTGTCTAAAGTCCCTACACGACCTACTCAGGTGTGTGAGCAGCGAGAGTCTGAGTGCCTCCCCCGGCCTAAGAAGTAGTTGTGGTTGTAGTAACTTAGACCTTCTGATCTAGCCCGGTGCACACTGATAGAATCTGGGCTAGGGCCTCCTAAAGGCCAAGAATCATAATAGGCACAACTGGTGCCTAAGTTGGTGCTGCTGGAGCATCCACAATCGGGACCTGGTCCTGAACTGGGGCAGCTAGTGGATTTGCATATGCTGCCCTAGCTGTTGTGCAGGCTACACCCCTACCCCGACCACAGCCTCAACCTCATCCTCAGGTGGCCACAACTGGTAGTACTAGTGGTCGTTTATCCTGACCGATCGCTTGTGTCATCACCATCTATGGGAGAATAGAATAATAGAACTTTAATACTAGGATCAACAAATTTGCACAACGAGAATTCAAGAACAAGAAGTCTTTCCCAAAAGGTTATGCAGCCTCCCGAGGATAAGTACAGACGTCTCCATACCAATCCATGAGACTATACTAAACCTACTTATGAATCGAGAGACCTATGTAACCTAGGCTCTAATACCAACTTGTTACGACGCTAAAAGGACCCGGTCATCATGGTGCCTATTGTGAAACTAGGCCAGCCGGCACATACCCCAAGCCAACCAAAACAATTATAATAAGTCATTAATAAGCTAAAATCCCAAAATGTAAGGTCGAATAAAATAGCGTCGAAACAAAACACAGCCCGATATTGGGGTGTTACCCGTCATGAGAAACTACAACTCGTCTAGAAATGTAAAAGGAAAACATAGTCTAAAACGGCTAATACAAAGCAGAATAAAGATAGGAAGGAGAAGCATTGGGCTGCGGACGTCAACAGCTACCTAATCAACTTCAAAAGCTTGTTGGATGACAAATCAGCACTCACTAGCGTGAACCGGAACTCCTAGATCTGCACATATGGTGCAGGGGGTAATGTGAGCACGCCAACTCAGTAAGTAATAAAGTAAAGACATCTGAGTAGTAAGAAAACACGTAAACCACAGCATAATGCTACAACATAATAGTATAAGTATAAAAGATGCAGTAAAGCAATAACATTTATTAAAAGAATTCCTTTTAGTAAATCCTTTTTAAAACAATTTTCAATAGTTCAAGCGAGTGATAAAATCGGTAAGAAAAGAATATAAAAATAGCCCCTCGGGCAAAATACCAACAGGAGCAGCCCCTTGGGCTACCTCACAATCACTCATATCAGTCCCTCGGGCAATAACATAAAAAAATAGTAGCCCCTCGGGCAATATCATATCTCACACTAGGTACTCGCGCTCACTGGGGGTGTACAGACTCCTGGAGGGACTCCTACAGCCCAATCTGTATAACAAGCCATCTCGTGGCATAATTAAACAGGACCTCGGCCTTATAACAAGCAACCTCATGGCGTAACAAATTAGGCCCTCGGCCTTATAATTATAAACCAGTTCAACACTGCTGCACGCGCAATCCGATCCTGTAATACCCTTACAATACAGGCCCTCAGCCTCACTCAGTCAGAAATCTCTCAAGCCACTCGGGAAACAGTAAAACATGATACTCTACCCAAAATATCATTTGAAAATATCAAAACAGAGTAAATCTAGCTCAGTTATGAAAACAGTAGAATACAGTATGACTGAGTACAAATATGAAGTCAAAATAGTGAGGAATATTACTAAAAATTACCTAAGGGTATAAAACAATTGGCACGAGGCCCAAATATGGCATTCAGCCCAAAACATGATAGTACTTTCCAAAACACAATGATATCAAATAGTTTTCAATCAAATACGCGACTTAACAGTCATATGGGACGGACTAAGTCACCATCCCCAATGGTGCATGAAACCATGCTCATCATCTAGCATGCGCGTCACCTCAAAGTAGCACCACGATATAAAATACAGGGTTTCATATCCTCGCGGCAGCATTTACAATCATTAGTTACCTCTATCCGATCCAAACTCTAGCCCGCGATGCCTTTGCCTCTCGACTAGGACTCCGAATGCTCAAAATCTAACCAAAAATAGATTTATACCATCAAAATATGCTAAGGGAACAAAGTCCACTCGAGAATAATTAATTTACATAAAAATCCCGAAATTGGTCAAACCCGACCCCCGGGCCCACGTCTCAGAATCCGACAAAATTACATCAATGGAATCCTTATCCTAACACAAGTTCATACATACCAAATATACCAAAATCCAACCACAAATGACTATTTAAATCCCTAAATTTAGATCTCCAATTTCGAGCCATAGGTCATCAATTTTGCTACTGATTTTCCATAGATTTCAAGCTTAAAAATGTTAAAATGCATCATAGAAACAAGTTTAGGGTCCAAAAACCTTACCTCCATGAAACCCTCTTGAACTACCTCTTTAATTTGCTCTCCAAAGCTTTCTCCCGAATGAAATATCGTGAAAAACCACTCAAAATCGCGAAGGGCAAAATATATATGTCCTCCCGCAGCTAAACTGCTTCTGCAGTACAAAATCTTGCACATGCGAACCCGCACATGCGGTCCTAGGAGCGCATCTGCACAAATCACTTAAGCACCCCAAACCGAACATGAGATCAAACTCCCGCACCTGTGTTATCTACGCTGCACTCAATCTTATGCATCTGCGGTTCAAGCGCCTCTTGCCAATCTCCGCATATGTGATCCTATTTGCACTTATATGGGCCCGCACCTGTGGTCCCCAAGCTGAAGTTGTGGTTATGTGATGGCCCAAAGGGTTATCGCCTATTTTCTCTTTCATTTCGTATTTTCGAGGCCTTGAAAACCTCTTTTTTTTACTTGCCTCGATTTACGTGCGTAGTCCAGCCGCGTAGCCGGAAAGCTTAAATATGAATTCTGTGTAATAATTGATAAATTTTTATATTAATATGATTAAATTTGACTTTGGTCAATATTTTGGGTAAACGGACCCAGACTTGTGATTGGACTGTCCCGGAGGGTCTGTAGAAAAATATGGGACTCGGGCGTATGCCCGGAATCAAAATCCGAGGTCCCGAGCCCGAGGAAATGAATTTTTAAAAGAAATTATTTTTCTGAAATTTATATGGAAGTTTGAAATAAAATTGGATTAGGAAGTATTGGTATCGGGCCCGTATTTTTGTTCTGGCACCTGGTACAGGTCTTATATGTGGTTTAAGACGTTTTTGTGTAATTTGGTTGAAATCAGATGTCATTTGACATGTTTCGGACCTAAATCTCTAAGTTTGAAAAAACTTTAAGAAGTTTGATGAAAAGTGATGATTTTGAGGTTTGATTCCTCGTTTATGATGTTATTTTGGCGATTTGATCGCATGGTTAAATTCGTAGGATGAATTTGAGGTGGTGTGTATGTTTGGTTTGGAGCCCCGAGGGCTCGGGTGAGTTTCAAGTAGGTTTCGGGATGCCTTAGAGTTAAATGTCAGATGTTGCAGGTTCAGGAAAAATTGGTAAGTCTCAGAACCCTCTGGCGCGGTCCGCGTGAAAATGCGTGCGGCCGCAGAGGGGCCAACGAGGCAGTGGTCCCCTTTGAGCGGTCCGCGGTGGGTACTGCACGGTCGTCGTCGGCCTGGTGCGGTCCGCGCTGGGTAGTGATCCGCAGGCCTTCAGAAAGCCTGTGCGACCGCGGTCCGCGCGGGGTACTTCAGAGGGGTATAAATACTCACGGATTTTAGTTATTTTACACTTTTCAAAACCCCAAAACATAAGAGGCGATTTTTCAAACAACTCTTCTTCTCCAAAACGATTGGTAAGTGATTTCTAAACTATTTTCTTCACTCATTAACATCTTTTAACATGATTTCAACTTCAAATCAAAGATTTTCATGGGAAAATTGGGGGTTTTGGGTAAAACTTAAGTTTTCTTCAAATTGGAGGTCCGATTCCTAAACTAATCATATATTTGGATTCATGGGGGAATGGGTAAACGGGTTTTTAGTCCAAACCTCAAGTTTCGACCACGTGGACCCGGGGGCATTTTGGGAATTTTAATTAAAACTTTGGGAAATTCATTTTCATGCATTCAAATTGATTCAATTGGCATTTTTTGACACATTCAAGTAATTTATGACTAGATTTGAGCGGTTTTGTGGTGGATTCGAGGGATAAAGTTATACTAGAGGCTTGAGTTGAGTTTGAAGCATCGAGGTAAGTGTTTGGTCTAACTTTGGCTTGTGGGAATAGGAGTNTCTGTTAAGTAGAAATTGAATAAGTTTGGTTATAGCTGGATCTCCCTTGTCGGGATAGTTTATTATATTATCTTGTTCCCTTGCCAGGATAGTTATTATATTATCTTGTTCCCTTACCGGGATTTCTTTGTGTATTGTGTTGAAAGAAATGGGATCATGTGGCACGCCAACCATGTGATATTATGAAATGGGATCGTATGGCATGCCGACCACGAGATATTATGAAATGGGAGCGAGTGGTACGCCTACAACGTGATATTATGAAATGGGATCGAGTGGTACGCCTACCACGTCATATTATGAAATGGGATCGAGTGGTACGCCTACCACGTCATATTATGAAAATGGGAGCGAGTGGTACGCCTACCACGTGATATTATGAAATGGGATCGAGTGGTACGCCTACCTCAGAATCTCTGGACTGAAGTCAGCTCCCAATGCTCCTACTGCTGTCCAAAAGTTGCTGCTCCGGTACTGTGATCTGTGCAAAAAGATGCACGGAGTGTAGCATCATCACAACCAACCCCATGTGCTAGTAAGTGCCTAGCCTAACCCAGGAGAAGTAGTGATGAGGCAAGACCAGACTACCAAATAAACCTGTGCAGATATATATACAAGTACAACAAAGTAATAGCGGAAAGTAAACAATTAAAACTTGGAGGGGAACATGCTTATGGGGTAGCCGATAAAACAGAATATCAGGAATAATAAAAGAAACTATATCTGATTTCTTCTAACACAGAATAAGGGAAAACAAACCACTTTCACTTGTTCAATGTCCTCTCGTTGCAGGCGTGCAACACGATCCCATTTTCTCATATCACGTGCTAGGTGTACCACTCGATCCCATTTCATAATATCACGTGGTAGGCGTATCACTCGCTCCCATTTTCATAATATCACGTGGTAGGCGTACCACTCGATCCCATTTCATAATATGACGTGGTAGGCGTACCACTCGATCCCATTTCATAATATCACGTGGTAGGCGTACCACTCGCTCCCATTTCATAATATCTCGTGGTCGGCATGCCACACGATCCCATTTCATAATATCACGTGGTCGGCGTGCCACACAATCCCATTTCTTTCAACACAATACACAAAGAAATCCAGGCAAGGGAACAAGATAATATAATAAACAATCTCGGCAAGGGAACAAGATAATATAATAAACAATACCGGCAAGGGAACAAGATAATATAATAAACAATCCCGGCAAGGGAGATCCAGCTATAACAAAACTTATTCAATTTCTACTTAACACAATTAAATCAATACTCAATTTAAACAATTATTGGCTCAGTGTTAAAGATTTCCAACCAAGTCCTCATAAACAACAATTAAGAATTCAATAATTTAGCAATTCAGGACTCACGGTCATGTTTGACACCAGTGTATAGATACTTGCCACCATGCCTATACACCGTACTCGACAAATAGTAATTAGCAAATAAGACTCTACTCTTATTCTCTCAAGCCAAAGTTAGACCAAACACTTACTTCGATACTTCAAACTCAACTCAAGCCTTTAGTATAGCTTTACCCCTCGAATCCACCACAAAACCACTCGAATCTAGTCACAAATTACTTGAATGTGTCAACAAATGCCAATTGAATCAATTTGAATGCATGAAAATGAATTTTCCACAGTTTTAATCAAAATTTCCAAAATGCCCCCGGGCCCACGTGGTCGAAACTCGAGGTTCGGACCAAAAACCTATTTACCCATTCCCCCATGAATCCAAATATATGATTAGTTTCATAATCGGACCTCAAATTGAGGTCCAACTCCCCAATTTGAAGAAAACCTAAGTTCTACCCAAAACACCCAATTTCCCCATGAAAATCTTTGATTTGAAGTTGAAATCATGTTAAAAGATGTTAAGGACTGAAGAAAATAGTTTAGAAATCACTTACCAATCGTTTTGGAGAAGAAGCGTTGTTTGAAAAATCGCCTCTTATGTTTTGGGGTTTTGAAATGTGTAAAATAACAAAAATCCGTGAGTATTTATACCTCTTATGTTTTGGGGTTTTGAAATGTGTAAAATAACAGAAATCCGTGAGTATTTATACCCCTCTGAAGTACCCCGCGTGGACTGCGCAAGAAGGACCGCGGCCGCACAGGATTTCTGAAGGCCTGCGGATTACTACCCAGCGGGGACCGCACCAGACCGACCGCGGCCGCGCAGCACCCATCGCGGACCGCGGCCGCACGCGTTTTCACGCGGACCATGCTAGAGGGTTCAGAGACTTACCAATTTTTCCTGAACCTGCAACATCTGACATTTAACTCAAAGGCATCCCGGAACCTACTTGAAACTCACCCGAGCTGTCGGGGCTCCAAACCAAACACTCACACCACCTCAAATTCATCCTACGAATTTAACTGTGCGATCAAATCGCCAAAATAACATCATAAACGAGGAATTAAACCTCAAAATCATCACTTTTCATCAAACTTCTTAAATGTTTTTTCAAACTTAGAGATTTAGGTCCGAAACACGTCAAATGACGTCCGATTTCAACCAAATTACATAGAAACATCTTAAACCACATATAAGACCTGTACCGGACGCCGGAACCAAAATACGGGCCCTATACCAATACTTCCTAATCCATTGTCATTTCAAAATTCCATATAAATTTCAGAAAAATAATTTCTTTTAAAAATTCATTTCCTCGGGCTCTAGACCTCGTATTTTGATTCCTGCCATATGCTCGAGTCCCATATTTTTCTATGGACCCTCCAGGACCATCCAATCATGGGTCCGTGTCCGCGTTACCCAAAATATACACCAAAGTCAACTTTAATCGTATTAATATCAAAATTCATCAATTATTACACAGAATTCATATTTAAGCTTTCCGGTTACGCGCACGAACAATGCACTTAATCCGAGTCAAGTAAAAAAAAGAGGTTTTCAAGGCCTTAAAAATACGGAATGAAAGAGAAAATAGGTGATGACCCTTTGGGTCGTCACATTCTCCACCTCTAAAATAACTGTTCGTCCTCGAACGGACAAAAGAAAGAAGTACCTGAGTCGGGAAATAGATGAGGATAACAGCTCCGCATATCAGACTCGGACTCCCAGGTCAATGCCTCAGGAGGCTGACCTCTCCACTGAACACGCACTGAAGGAAAACTCTTCGACCTCAATTGTCGAACCAGCCGGTCTAGAATAGCTACCGGCTCCTCCTCATAAAATAAATCCTTGTCCAGCTGGACAGTGCTGAAATCTAACACATGTGCTGGATCGCCGTGATACCTCCGAAGCATGAAACATTAGATGCACGGCTGACAAGCTAGGCGGTAAGGCAAGTCTATAAGACACCTCTCCCACACGATCGAGAATCTCAAATGGACCGATGAACCTAGGGCTATGCTTTCCCTTCTTCCTAAATCTCATCACGCCCTTTATAGGCGACACTCGGAGCAATACCTGCTCACCAACCATGAAAGCTACATCCATAACCTTACGATCTGCATAACAATTTTGCCGTGACTGAGCCGAACGAAGCCTGTCCTGAATAATCTTGACCTTATCCAAGGCCTCCTAAACTAAATCTGTACCCAATAACCGAGCCTCTCCCGGCTCAAACCATCCCACTAGAGACTGACATCGCCTACCATACAACGCCTCATATGGAGCCATCTGAATGCTGGACTGGTAGCTGTTGTTGTACGCAAACTCTACTAAAGGCAAAAACTGGTCCTGCGAGCCTCCAAAATCAATTACACAGGCTCGGAGCATATCCTCCAATATCTGAATAGTCCGCTCGGACTGTCCGTCCGTCTGAGGATGGAATGCTGTGCTCAACTCAACTTGGGTGCCCAACTCTTGCTGAACTGCCCTCCAAAAGCGCGAGGTAAACTGCGTACCCCGGTCCAAAATGATAGATGCCGTCACACTATGAAGACGTACAATCTCCCGAATATAAATCTCAGATGATCTCTCGGATGAATAAGAGACTGCCACAGGAATGAAATGCGCTGACTTGGTCAGCCTATCAACAATGACCCAAATAGCATCAAACTTCTTCCGAGTCATCGGAAGTCCAGTAACGAAATCCATGGTAATCCTCTCCCACCTCCACTCGGAAAGCTCAATCCTCTGAAACAAACCACCAGGCCTCTGATGCTTATACTTAACCTGCTGACAGTTCAAACATCGAATCACATATGCAACAATATCTTTCTTCATCCTGCGCCTCCAATAGTACTGCCGCAAGTGTTGATATATCTTCGTGGCTCCCGGGTGAATAGAGTACCTGGAGCTATGGGCCTCCTCTAAAATCAACTTTCGAAGCCCATCCACATTGGGCACACAAACTCGCCCCTGCAATCTTAAAACTCCATCCGTATCTAAGGTAACCTACTTGGCACCTCCTCGCTGCACCGTGTCTCTAAGGACACATAAATAGGGATCATCAAACTGTCGATCACGAATACGCTCCAATAATGAAGAAAGAGCAAGCGTGCAAGCTAACACACGACTGTGCTCAGAAACATCCAGTAGCTTTGTTGACGTTCGCATGGCCCGAAGTCTCTTCTATCTTTATTTCGTTTGTTGTCCTTATACCGAAACAAACAGTATTGTATTTTATTCAGAATCTATTTTTTGTATTCTATAGACGTTCGTGAGTTAGTGACTCCAGTCTTAGGTAGAGCTTATGATTGAGCTTCCGCATTTGTTTTCAGTTATTTATATTTAAGACTTCCACTTTATCATATTATGTTTTGTTTTTATTAAATGGTCAAAATTTGCTAAATGAAGTAAATTGAGTTGGCTTGCCTAGCTCCTATTAGTAGGCGCCATCACGACTCCCGAGGGTGGGAAATCCGAGTCATGACAGGTTATGACAGACTTCAGCAGTTTCAGTTGCAAATTGCCATCTCCAACTTCCCGTCAACCATTCGAAATCACCCTGAGGCCCCTTGGACCCCAACCAAAAGCATGAACAAGGCTTATACCACTATGCAAACTTATACCAATCTTCGAAACACCTAAAATAACATCGAATCAACCAAATGACATCAGATTCAATCCTACGGTTCCAAAAGCTTCCAGATTCCGCTTTTGATAAAAAAATCTATCAAATCTCGTCCGAATGACCTGAAATTTTACGCACATGTTACAAATGACACAATAGACCTACTCTAATTTCTGGAATTCCATTCCGACCCCTATCTCAAAATCTCCGCTACCAACCGAAAAACTCCAAAATTCCAATTCCGTCAATTCAAGCCTAAATCTACTCCGGACCTCCAATTCTCATTCCGCTCACGCTCCTAAGTCCTAAATCTCCTCATGAAGCTATTCGAACCATCAAAATTTACATCCAAGACCTATTTCACATAAGTCAACATACGGTTGACTTTTCCAACTTAAACTTACCCAAAAGAAACTAAGTATCTCAAACTTTTCCAAAAGTATTCCGAATTCGAACCAACCAACCCGACACCATATAACACAAATGAACAAAGCATAAAGAATCAGAAAAGGGGAAAACGGAGTGGTAACTTATGAAACGACCGACCGGGTCATTACAGGATACGTTTACACAAATTCTGTTTTTTCTTTTGTTCTTGCAGCGTATCTAATCCCACGTTTTTGTTGTTTAAAATCAAAGGTCGTTGCACTTATTTTATGTTTAATTAACTCTTATCATATCCCTAATTTTTGCAATATGTTCAGTAGGATGGGATATGTTCGTATTATATACTCTCAGACCCCTCTAGGCTCTATTATATGCCCGTCTATCTTGAATTTATAGAATCTACAGAAGGCGGCTGATTTTCGTTTTGCAAAAACAACCACTTTTGTGCCTATATGTAGATGTTGGCGCCCCTTTTCAATTTAGAGTACCAGTGATCTAATGTTCGAAAGTTATAATCTGGTCTGATTTCTAAAATTTAAAATTCAAAACTAAATTCATGTGAGTCTAATTTGGAAATTGTCGACTTAAGTTTTATAGGAAAAGGCATAAGATGACGAATATTATGTAAATCTTTCACGTTATCCACAGACAATCTTTTACATACTTTGAAAACCTTTTACTCACGCAAAATTGAATACTAAAATAAAATCAATTTAAGATGATTCTGTTATGACCTGAGAGTTCATCTAGAGTTTTAAACCCTAATTCTGTATTTTGAAACCTCAGATATCTCATTGTAGCCTTTCACAATCTGCGTGTGCAGTCCGTGCCTTTTTCTGTAAAGCATTTATGTTAAAATTGATAAAATATAAAATTTTGCCTTAAAATCCATTTGAGCTAACTTCGGTCGACGTTTTGAGCAAACGAACCTGGATATGCATTTTAACAATCCCGGAGGGTTCGTATCGTAATTTGGAACCTGAGCGTATGCCCAGAATCGGATTCGGAGATCCCTAGCTCAAGCTATTACTTTTTGTCAAAAAATTGAAGTTTAAAGCTTTAATGAATTTAAAGGTTTGATCAATGTCTGAATTTGTTGATACTGGATCCATATTTTAGTTCCGGAACTCGATATATATCCATTACTATATTTATGACTTGTTTGCCAAATTTAGTGAGAAACAGAGTTAGTTTGACGTGATTCAGACGTCCGATTATTAAAATAGAAGTTCTAAATTTTTCTTGAATACTTCATTTGATTTGGTGTCCAACTCGCCATTGTAGATGTTATTTTGGTATTTTAATCACGTAAGCAAGTTTGTATGAGGTTTTTAAACTTATATGCATGTTTGGTTTGGAGCTCCAAGGACTCGGGTGAGTTTCGGATAGGCTACAGATGGTTTAAACTTAGAAAATTTGTTGGTTTTTCACTTTTACTGGTTTCTGGTGAAATGTACTCTGCGATCACAAAGCCACTGCGGCGATCACGAAGGGGGAATTGGGCAGGGGAGGATTTTACCCTTCGCGAATCCGTAGCTTTACGGACCTTGGGGGGCAACTTTACTCTATGCGCATGCGAGCATTGGCTCGCGAAAACAAAGGCCTGGGGGAGCAGCCTTCACTATCCTGTGAGTTCACTCGTGAACGTAAAGGCCTTCTGGGCCACTGCCTTTTGCAAACACGTCAAGCCCTTCGCCAACGCGAAGAAGTCCTAACGCCCAGTCATTCGAACATTCCAAAATTGGGATTTATCCCATTTTCATAACATTTCCATTAGAGTTTGGCCTGGAGGATATTCGGAAGAGAGAACTCATTCATAGGTTTTTACATTTTAATTCATTTTCTTCCATTTCTAATATCACCCATTAATTCCTAGCCCTACTCTTTATTCTTTCATTGTAGAAAACTAGGGATTTAGGAAGAATTAGCGGGTTTTGCAAGTTAGGGATTTAGACCTCAATTTGAGGTCGAATTTCAAAACTAATTACATAATCAGGCTCGAGGGTGAATGAGTAAATAAATTTTGATTCGAACCTCAGGTTTTGACCAAGCAGACCCGAGGTCAATTTTTTACTTTTTGGGAAGAAGTGAGGAAATCCTAAATTTATGCATTGTAATTAATTCCTCTAGAAATATTGACATTATTGAATCAATTGTGGTTAGATACGAGTGGTTTGGAGGCGGATTCTAGGGGAAAAGCCCCGATAGAGCTCTGTGTTGAATGCAGAGTGAGGTAAGTGTTGAGTTTAACCTTGACTTGAGGGAATTAGGAACCCTCAGACTATGTGCTATGTGAATTTCCTGCGTTGTGGCATATATGTGAGGTGACGAGTGCATATACGCCGCTGAATTACTTGTTTCCCTAATTTTTTGCTTTTCCTTAATTATTTCTTTCTCTAACTTAACTGTTATGTGCACTGAATGCCTTTTATGCTTTATTTGTTACTTGTTAATCGCTATTACTCCCGTTAAAAATGTTAGACCTTTTCATGTTTTCATGACTCACTGTTATTTCCTTAATTGACTTACTTGCACCTTTTAATTATCATTTATCGGATTGTCTTGCTATTTAGCATTACATATGTAAATTCTCAATTTGGTAAGAGGCTTCCTTTCTGATTCAGCTTCATTTTCGTCAATCTTAGAGGTTCTTGTGATTTGAGTTATTGATTTGATTGCACTCATTGAATATTTGACACTGGTATAGAAGGATTGGGTTGCATGCCACAACAGGTGGAATAAGGGTGGGTTGATATGGTGGAATAAAGGTGAATTTTTACTAATATGGTGGGATCGAATTGCACTTCACAATAGGTGAAATAAGGGTGGATCGATATGGTAAAATAAGGGTGAAATGTGATACCAATTTGTTATATGGTGGGATCGGGTTTCGCACTGCAACACATATTTATTTATGATTTTCGATATCGTTACGGTGAAATAAGGAAGGATTGTGTTGTACGGTAGGATCGGGTTGCGCGCCAAAACAACCTATGTGTTTCTGTTTCCTTGGGTTGTGTTGACTTTCGGTATTCTCATCGGATCTTTAAGGATTGGTAATTTCTTATAGTCACTGGTTTTCTTCGAAGTTTTAGCCATTTTCTTTAGTTAACTGCCTTATTTTGTTCCGTATTTTCTTCTCCTATCTTTATTATATATTGCGTACAGGTTGTAGTGTAAGTGATATACCTTAGCCTCATCACTACTTTGTCGAGGTTAGGCTCGACACTTACAGAGTACATGGGGTCGGTTGTACTCATACTACACTTTGCATTTCTTGTGTAGATTTTAGAGTCGGTCCCAGCGGCGGTTATTAGCATGCTCGGATTGGCCAGCTTTGTGGAGACTTGAGGTACAACTGCTCAGTATCTGCAGCTCCTAGAGTCCTCTTTCCTTTTATTTAGCTGTGTACTTTTCTTTTAGACAGCTTTATGTTTTATTCAGACCTTTATTTGTACAATTCTAGTAGCTCGTGCACTTGTGACACCGAGTCTAGGGTTGTATCAGATATTTTTGTTGTTATAGCTTATGTACTTTACTTTAGATTATTACAGTTTTTTCAGCTTTTATTTTATTATTTAATTTGAAATGTGGAAAATGGATAATTTTTTCTAACGTTGGCTTGCATAGAAAGTGAAATATTAGGCGTCATCACAGTCTTGAAGGTGAGAATTCCCGGTCATGACAAGTTGGTATCAGAGCACTAGGTTACATAGGACTCACGAGTTGCGAGCAAGCTTAATAGAGTCTGGAGGATCGGTACGTAGACGTCTGTACTTATCTTCCAGAGGCTATGGAGTTTAGGAATAATTTCACTTCCATTCTTCTCTATCATGCGATTTTATTCTTACATTGATGATTGAACTTTTCTGTTCTTGATTTCATGCAAATGGAGAGAACACGTACTGCATCTTTAGCTGGACAGTAGCCGGAGCCTAGTGGAAGCTCCTACAAGGGGAAGAGGTCGAGGCCGAGGTCGCACCAAAGGCCGAGGCAGAGGCAAAGCTCAGCCTAGAGCTCGAGCAGCAACATCGACAATGGAGCCTCAGGTGGATTTTAATGAGGAGGTTCCAGTTGGACCAGCTTAGGTCTTAGGGGAGTTCATTGCCACCCTAGTAGTTCAGGATACTCTAGTCCGTTTGGAGGGACCTATGGAGAGTGTGGTCTAGACAAGTACATTTCCTATGGCACTAGGAGTCTCTCAGGCTAGGGGAGGAGCACAGACATCCACTACTCACACTACGGAGCAGATGGCTCTCCAATATCAGACACCAGCTGCCCCGCCAGTTTAGGTATTTCAGCTGGTTGTTGTGGCACAGGCCGGTGATAGGACTACCATATCTTCTGAGGGCTTATTGAGATTGGATAAGTTTACCAAGCTCTTACCAGTTCACTTCAGTGGTCCTCCTTTTGAGGACTCAAAGATTATTTCGGTCGCTGTTATGAGGTGTTGCGAAACATGGGTATAGTTGAGACCAATAGGGTCAATTTTGCTGTGTTTCAGATTATGGGTTCCGCCAAAAGATGGTGGAAGGATTATGTATCTACCAGACTATCTGAATTGCATGTTCTTACTTAGGACTAGCTCTATCATTTATTTCTAGAGAAGTTCATTCCTATCACATTGAGGGAAGATTACCCCACGCAGTTTGAGCATATCCAGCAGGGTAGTATGTCTGTCACAGAGTACGAGACCCATTTTGTGGATCTAGCTCATCATGCCCTTATCTTTCTTCCTACTAATAAATAGAGGTGAGGAGGTTTATTGATGGACTCATTCATCCTATCATGCTACAGATGGCCAAGGAGACCGGGGTGAGATTTCCTTTTAGATGGTTGCTAGTGTTGTTAGGCGGATCGAGATGCTTCGTCCACAGGAGAAAGGGCATGGGTCTGACAAGAGGCCTCGTCATTCCGGTGGTTTTAGTGGTGCCTCATCCGGAGGCAGGGGCATTTTTGTATAGGGGCCATCCTCCCAGGCTATTTCAGTCGGTGTTTTAGGCATCCCACAATGCTTCAGGGAGTCTTGGTCCTTGTGTGCCTTATTCTGGGCAGCTAGCCCATATCGCACTATCAGCTCCTATCAGTGCGCCTCCGATTCAGAGTTATCATCGTGGTTATTCAGCATGTTTGGGTCAGTCTCAATTTCAGTAGCCACAATACTAGGATGAATGTTTTGAGTGTGGTGGTTTTGGTATATCAGGAGGACCTGTCCGAGATTATTGGGTGGCACGCCACAGAAGAGTTATCATTCCATGATTCTGGCACCTGTTGCACTGCCTGCTCAGCTAGCCAGAGGCAGGGGTCAGACAGCTAGAGGTGGAGGCCAGCCTGTTAGAGTTGAAGGTCAGGTCGCTAGAGGTGGAGGTCAGGCCGCTAGAGGTGGAGGCCAGCCTGCTAGAGCCAATCCTAGGGATATAATTCAGAGTGATAGGGCCCAACCCCGATGTTATGCTTTCCCAACCAGGCCTGAGGCTGAGTCATATGACATTGTTATCATAGATATTGTTCTAGTTTTCCATAGAGATGCTTCAGTTTTATTTGATTCGGGATCTACTTATTCCTACGTATCATCCTATTTTGCTTCATATCTGGTTGTGCCTCGTGATTCTTTGTGTGATCATGTGTATATATCCACACCTGTAGGAGATTTTATTGTTGTAGATCGTGTCTATCCTTCTTGGCGGTTACTATTGAGAGTCTTAAGACTAGTATAGATCTTCTCCTTCTCGATATGGTAGATTTTGATATCATCTTGGGTATGGATTAGTTGTCACCTTATCATGCTATATTGGATTGTCACACCAATACGGTGACATTATCCTTGCCGGGGATGCTTCGATTAGAGTAGAGGGGGACTCCTGTCCATTCTACCAGTAGAGCTATCTCTTATGTGAAGGCTCAACATATGGTCTAGAAAGGGTGTTTAGCTTATTTGGCTTATGTCCACGTTGCTAGTGCGGTGGTTTCTTCCATAGATTCAGTACTAGTTGTTCGTGGGTTTCCAGAGGTGTTTCCTGCAAATTTATCAGGGATGCCACCCGATAGAGATATTAACTTCTGTATTGATTTGGCTCTGGCACTCATCCCATTTCTATTTTTCCACACCGTATGACCTCGCCAGAGTTGAAAGAATTGAAAGAGAAGTTGCAAGATTTACTTAATAAGGGTTTTATTAGACCTATAGTCTCACCTTAGGGTGCGCATGTTTATTTGTGAAGAACAAAGATGGATCGATGAGGATGTGCATAGATTACCGGTAGTTGAACAAAGTGACCATCAAGAATAAGTATCCATTGCTGATGATTGATGACTTGCTTGATCAGCTTCAGGGTGCCAAGCTTTTGTCAAAAATTGATCTAAGGTCTGGCTACCATCAGTTGATGATTAGGGCATCTGATGTCCCTAAGACAGCTTTTCGGACTTGATATAGGCATTATGAGTTCCTAGTGATATCGTTTGGGCTGATGAATGCCCCAACATCATTTATGGATTTGATGAATCGGGTGTTCAAGCCCTATTTGGATTATTTTGTGATTGTATTTATTGATGATATCTTGATCTACTCCCACATTCGAGAGGAGCACGAGCAGTATATTCAGATTGTATTTCAGAATTTGAGAGATAGCCAGTTGTATGCCAAATTTTCAAAGTGCTGGTTTTGGTTTGGACTACGTCACTTTCTTGGGGCACGTAGTATCGGTAGTGGGCATAAAGGTGGATCCTAAGAATATTGAGGTAGTTCAGAATCGGTCTAGACCTACTTCAGCTATGGAGATTCAGAGTTTCTTGGGTTTTGTGGGATATTACTGTTGGTTTGTGGAGGGGTTTTCATCTATAGCAGCCTCATTGACCTGTTTGACCCAGAAGGGTGCCCAGTTCATATGATCAGACAATTGTGACGCGAGCTTTTAGAAGTTCAAGACTTCTTTGAGTACGACGCCAGTGTTGGTGTTGCCCACAGGTTCAGGATCTTATACGGTGTATTGTAATGTATCTCATATTGGGCTTGGTACAGTATTGAGGCAGGATGGAAGGGTGATTGGATATGCATCGCAGTAGTTTAAGGTTCACGAGAAGCATTACCCTATTTATGACTTAGAGTTGGCAGTCGTTGTTCATGTGCTGAAGATTTGGAGGCACTATCTTTATGGCGTGTCGTGTGAGGTATTCACGGATCATCGAAGCTTGTAGTATTTGTTCAAACAAAAGGAAATTAAATTTGAGGTAGAGGAGGTGGTTGGAGCTATTGAAAGACTATGATATCACCATCTTGTATCATCCCGAGAAGACCAATCTGGTGGCCGATGCCTTAAGTAGAAAGGCAGTGAGTATGGGCAGCCTTGCGTATATTCTAGTTGGTGAGAGACCGCTTGCATTAGATTTTCAGACCTTGGACAATCATTTCATGAGGTTGGATGTTTTAGAGCCTAGTCGTGTTCTAGTTTGTATAGTCGCTCGGCCTTCCTAGTATGAGCACATTAGGGAGCGGCAGTATGATGCCCCTCATTTAATTTTCCTTAGGGACATAGTGCGGCACGGTGGTGCCAAGCAGTTTACTATTGGAGATGATGGAGTTTTGATGATGCAGGGTCGTTTTTGTGTGTCCAATATAGATGAACTTTATGAGGTGATTCTTGAAGAGGCCCACAGTTTTTGGTATTCTATTCATCCGGGTTCCATCAAGATGTATCAGAACTTGCGGAAGCATTATCGGTGGAGTAGGATGAATAAGGATATATTTGCATATGTAGGTCGGTGTCTAAATTGTCGGCAAGTAAAGTATGAGCATTAGAGACTTGGTGGTTTGCTTCAGAAATTAGAGATTCCTGAGTGGAAGTGGGAATGTATCACTATGGATTTTGTTGTTGGACTCCTACAGACTCAGAAGAAGTTCAATACAGTATGGATTATTGTGGACAGGCTAACCAAGTTAGCGCATTTCATTCCTATGGCAGTTACCTATTCTTCAGAGCGGTTGGCATAGATTTACATCCACGAGATCGTTCGTCTTCACAGTCTGCCCGTGTCTATCATTTGTGATCGAGGTACGCAGTTCACCTCAAACTTTGAGAAGGCATTACAGCGTGAGTTGGGCACTCAGGTTGAGTTGAGCATAACATTTCATCCTTAGACGGACGGACAGCCTGAGCGCACTATTCAGATATTGGAGGATATGCTTCGCGCTTGCTTTATAGATTTCGGGTGTTCTTGGGATTAGTTCTTGCCACCTGCGGAGTTTTCCTACAACAACAAATACCATTCGAGCATTCAAATAGCTCCCTATAAGGCATTATACGGGAGGTGGGGCCAATTGCTAGTTGGATGGTTCGAGTTAGGGGAGGGTCGGTTGTTGGGTACAGATTTGGTACAGGATACCTTGGATAAGGTCAATATTATTCAGGATCCACTTCGCATAGCCAGTCTAGGTAGAAGAGTTATGCCGACCATCGAGTTCGTGATATTGCATTCATGATCGGAGTGAGGTATTACTCTGAGTTTCACCCATGAAGGGTGTGTTGAGGTTCGGAAAGAAGGACAAGTTGAGCCCTAGGTATATCGGACCTTTTTTGAGATTCTTCAGAGAGTGGGTGAGATGGCTTACAAGCTTACATTGCCACCTAGTTTATTATCAGTCCATCCGGTGTTCCATGTGTCCATTCCATGTGTCCATGCTCTGAAAGTATCATAGTGATCCGTCCCATGTGTTAGATTTTAGCTCAGTCCAGTTGGACAAGGATTTGACTTATGAGGAGAAGCTGGTGGCTATTCTAGCCCAGCAAGTTTGACAGCTGAGGTCTAAGAGTTATCCTTTAGTTCGAGTGCAGTGGAGAGGTTATCCCGCCTAGGAAGCTACTTGGGAGTCCGAGTCAGACATGCAGAGTAGATATCCACAGCTTTTCACCAGTCCAGGTACTTTTTTATATCCGTTCGAGGATGAACGGTTGTTTTAGAGGTGGAAAATGTGATGACTCGATAGGTCATCTAGAGTTTTAAACCCTAGTTTTGTGTTTTGAAACCTCAAATATCCTATTCTAGCCTTATTTGATTGTGTGCACAATACGTGCCATTTTTCGGAAGGCTTTTATATTAAAAATTTATAAAATATAAAAGCTTGCCTCAAAAATTCATTTGAATTGACTTCGGACGACCTTTTGAGCAAACAGAACCGGATCCATATTTTGACGGTACCGTTGGATTCGTATCGTGATTTGGAAACTGGAATATGACCGAAATCAAATTCGGAGTTCCCTAGCTCGAGTTATTGCTTTTGTCAAAAATTTGAAGTTTAAAGGTTCAATGAATTCAGAGGTTTGACTAATGTTTGACTTTATCGATACTAGGTCCATATTTTGGTTCTGGAATTTGGTATAGGTCTATTACTATATTTATGACTTGTCTGCCAAATTTTATGAGAAATAGAGTTGATTTGACATGATTTGGATGCCAGGTTGTTAAAATAGAAATTCTAATATTTTCTTGAAACTTCATTTGATTTGGTCTATTCGTAGATTAAAGTGTTATTTTTGTGTTTTGATTGCGCGAGCGAGTTCTTATGAGGTTTTTAGACTTATGTGCATGTTTGGTTTGGAGCCTCGAGGGCTCGGGTGAGTTTTGGATAGTCTGCGGATGCTTTAAACTTAGAAAATTTGTTGGTTTTTCACTTTTGCTGGTTTATGATAGAATGTACTTCGCTATCGCGAAGCCACTAAGGCGACACGAAGGGGGAATTTGGAAAGGTAGGATTTTACCCTTCCCAAACGCGTAGCTTTATGGACCTCAGGAGGGGGGGAGGACAACTTTACTCAACACGAATGCGAGCATTGCCTCACAAATGCGGAGGACAGGGGGGAGCAGCCTTCGCGAACGCGTGGGTTCATTCGCGAATGCATAGGCCTTTTGGGTCGTTTCCTCTCGCGAACGCGAAGAAGACCTGACGCCAGTCATTTAAACATTCCAAAATCGAGATTTATCCCATTTCGCATAACATTTCTATTAGATCTTGACCTAGAGGCGATTTGGAAGAGAAACCCCAATACTAATTCATAGGTTTGTACACTTTAACTCATTTTCTTCCATTTCTAGCATCATCTATTAATTCCTAGCCCCAATCTTTGTTCTTCCACGTAGGGATTTAGGAAGAATAGGGGATTTTTGCAAATTAGGGATTTAGACCTCAATTTGAGGTCGAATTCCGAAATTAATTACAAAATCAGGCTCGGGGTAAATGAGTAAATAAATTTTGGTCCGAACTTCGAAGTTTGACCAACCACGCCCGGGGTTAATTTTTGACTTTTTGGTAAAAAGTGTGGAAATCCTAAATTTATGCAGTGTAATTGATTCCTTTAGCAACCTTTGACATTATTGAGTCAATTATGGTTAGATAGAAGTTGTTTGGAGGCGGATTCTAGGGGAAAGACCCCGGTAGATCTCTAAGTTGACTATGGAATGAGGTGAGTGTTGAGTTTAATTTGAGAGAATTAGGAACCCTCAGACTATGCGAAATGTGAATTTCATATTTTGCGGCGTATATGCGAGGTGACGAGTGCTTATACGCTGCCGAATTACTTGTTTCCTTGATTTTCTGCTTTTCCTTATTTATTTCTTTCCATGCCTTAACTGTTATGTGCACTAAATGCTTTCCGTGCTTTATTTGTTACTTGTTAATCATTGTTTCTCCTGTTAAAAATGTTATAGCTTTTCATGTTTTCATAACTCGCTGTTATTACCTTAATTAACTTACTTGCACCTTTTAATTGTCATTTACCGA
Source organism: Nicotiana glauca (assembly GCA_026770625.1). Classification (NCBI taxonomy): domain Eukaryota; kingdom Viridiplantae; phylum Streptophyta; class Magnoliopsida; order Solanales; family Solanaceae; genus Nicotiana; species Nicotiana glauca. The sequence goes on along the minus strand of MU721148.1, from coordinate 6,115 downwards.
ACTTGTCTTGCCGTTTAACATTACATATGTAAATTCTCAATTTGGTACGGGTCTGATTCAGCTTCATATTCATCAATCGTAGAGATTCTTGTGATTTGAGTTAGTGAATTGATTAAACTCGTTGAATATTTGATACTAATATGGTGGGATTGGGTTGCACGCCCCAAAAGGTGAAATAAGGGTAGATTGAAATGGTGGAATAAAGTGAATTAGTACTGATATGGTGGGATCGGATTGCATGCGACAACAAGTGAAATAAGGATGAATTGATACAGTGAAATAATGGTGAATTCTGATACTGATTTTATTATATGGTGGGATCGGGTTGCGAGACGCAACATATATTTATTCATGATTGTTGATATTGTTACGGTGGATAAGGAAGGATTGTGTCGTACGGTGAGATCGGGTTGCGCGCCGTAATAACCTATGTGTTTCTATTTCCTTGCGCTCTGTTGGCTTTCGGTATTCTTATACGAAACTTTAAGGATTGGTAATTTATGATCGTCACTGGTTTTCTTCGAAGTTTTAGCCATTTGCTTCTGTTAACTGCCCTATTTTGTTATGTATTTTCTTTTTTCGTCTTTATTATATATTGCGTACAGGTTGTAATGTAAGTGACCTGCCCTAGCCTCATCACTACTTCATCAAGGTTAGGCTCGGCACATACTGAATATATGGGATCAGTTGTACTCATACTACATTCTTCACTTTTTGTGCATATTTTGGAGTTTGTCCCGGCGGCGGTTATTACCATGCTTGGATTGGCCATCTTTGTGGAGACTTGAGGTACAACTGCTCAGCGTCCGCAGCTCTTAGAGTTTCCTTTCCTTTTATTTAGATGTGTATTTTTCTTTTAGACAGCTTTATGTTTTACTCAGACCTTTGTTTGTACTATTCTAGTAGCTCGTGCACTCGTGACACCGGGTACAGGGTTGTATCAGATATTTTAGTTGTTATAGCTAGCTTCCGCACTTTACTTTAGATTTACAATTATTTCAGCTTCTATTTTATCATTTAATTTGAATTGCAGAAAATGGATAAAATTGTTCAAACATTGGCTTGCCTAGTAAGTGAAATGCACTACTAGAAATTCAGCAAAAACTGACCAAAAAAAAGCGACCAACTTTGGTCGGTAAAAAAACCGGCCAAAAACCGACCAACTTTGGTCGGTTTTTCAAAATATTTTAATATTTTTTTTAATGAAACCGACCAACTTTGGTCGGTTTTCTTTGGCACAAAAATACGAAAAACTATTTTTGAGTCCCGCAAAATTTATTTTTCAAGAAACCGACCAACTTTGGTCGGTTATTTTCGTGCAAAAATGTAATTAAAGAGTATAAATAAATAAAAAGACAATCTTAAAACAAAATGCATCAATGGTATTGTGGCAGAATAGTAGCTTGCCACAGTACACACCCCGGTTCGATTCCCAAACGGTGAATATTTTGATTACATAATAAAATACCGACCAACTTTTGATTTTTTTTTTTTGAAATTAATTACCGACAAACTTTGGTCGGTAAATAGCGACCAACTTTGGTCGGTATACAAAAGCGGACTAAAATAGCGACCAAGCTTGTTTGGACGGATTTTGGTCAGTATTTTGCATAAACAGACCAACGTTGGTTGTTTTTGTGGTTGCTAAAACCCAGATTTCTAGTAGTAATGTTAGGCATCATCACAATCCCAAATGTGAGAATTCCGGGTCGTGACAGATTCTCGTAACTCATGCTTATTTATTCCAAAATTTCCTCTAATGTTTTCTTGTTTTACTTGCATAATCATTAATTTTCCAAAGATCTATTTACAGTTGTGATTTCCGATTCTGGAAGAAATTGTAGCCATATCTTATGCAATTTGTTGCTCAGAAATTTATGAGCAATTCAAATCAGACTGAACGAACTGAGAAAATATACAAGAAAGTACTGCTCAAGTAAACATTCCCCACCTCCAGCCCTAAGGTTGCGGGTTCGAGTTATCAAGGGAGCAAAGTGTTGATCTCCCGAGAAGAGGTTAAAAATTAAAAAAGAAAAGATTGGGGAAATAAAAGTGATTAGGATTCTATAGGAACCAAAAAATATTGTAAACATACTTCAAACGAAGATGAAAAGTCTCATAGGAGACTTAACCTGACGGCATACAAAATTAATGTCAAAGCACATAAACTAAACTGTAATATTTTATCTTTGACGTAATCCAATTATTATGACGTCGCTGTCACTCAATAATTTTCTGTTAGCAATCACCTAATCAAAGAGGCAACTAAAGTTTTCTTGCCAAGGCTGTCTATTAACTTTCTTTTTTCCTGCAAATTGTTTAGACGCACATATTCGATGATGCACAAGATATGTCTACTTACGTACGAAAGAGAAACTTACAAGAAGGAACTTGTAGAATCCAATTTCTACGATATACATACCAAGAAGAGGCCAATTCAAGATGGGTTCAACCTTTAATGTTATTAGCATTGAACCCATTATAATTTTATAGTTATGAGTTCATATCTACTACATTTGTTACAATTTTAGTAAATATTTATACATAAATTTATGCCGCGCGTCAAAAGTTATGCGCTCAACTTAACCCGCTCCCATTATACATCCACCGCTGATGCCAAGGACCTATCATGTTCATAATTAAAACTAAGGCAAAGTAAGAGAATTATCTTTTTAAGAAATGCCTTAGCTTGTTTTGTACCGTTTATGTTATATACAATGTCAATGTAAAATCAGGTCACTCAAAAGCTATCTACAATTAAGCTCTGTCGGATTTATGTATCTTGAAAATAAGACATCTACAACAAGTAAAAGTGACCTAAAATTTGAAACTACAGATTTTGAACTCACTCTCCAACTATAATTCAGCAAATATTAAGTGTTAGTTTGTGGTAAAGTTTTTTACTAAGTACGTAGTGCCATGTTCCAACTTCCAACATATATAAGGAAAGGACCAACTTTTCTGAGCCATCGTTTGACTTGCAAGTAATTGTTACTGGATTGGTCCCGAAATTGTGCTATCTGTATAGAAGAGGTGATCTCAATGGATATAACTTAAATGAAGCAAGTAGCAAAACAGTTCCAAAACTTGACTTAACAAGGATATGCCAAAAGCATGTAGTACTATATAATTGCTGTCCTTGCTACTAGCTGTTGTAGCAGGTATTAGTTTGTTCAAATAAGAACATGGGCGTAACATGCACTATCACCGGGAAAGAAAAAAACTACTACCAAAAAAAAAAAAAAAAGGAGGAACACGTAGACAAGCTGTGGTTTTTATGCATACTACTAAGAGGTGGCAAACTAGCGGGTTGGGTCCAGGGGAGGATTTAGGGGGGCGCAAGGGGGTTCCGAACCCCCTTCGCAGAAAAATTACACCGTATATATAAGTCAAAATCTGTTTTTTATCTCTATATATTAAGTTTTGAACCCCCTTAACACAATCCAAAAGGGTAGTTTAGTGGTCAAGGGGGTTCAAAATTCACATAAGGACCATAAGGTCATGAGTTCAATTCCCACTAGCTACAATTTTTTTTTTTCTGAACCCCCTTCCAGGAATTCCTGCATCCGCCACTGGTTGGGTCGGGTAGGATATAGTTCGGATTGAAAATAGTTAATAAAAAAATGGATAAATTATCCGATCCGACCCACAACAACAACAACAACTCAATGAAATTCCACTAGTGGGGTCTGGGGAGGGTAGCATGTACGCAGACCTTACCCATATCCGAAGGGATAGAGAGGCTGTTTCCGAAAGACCTTCGGCACAAGAAGACAAAAAGACAAAGGGAGAAAATATCAGTATTATCACAGAAAAATATAAGAAAAACAAGAACAACATAAAATTCAGAAGAAAGCTGTAAAACAAAAGCGATAACTAGTAAATACGTCCGGCACTAAAAGAAATAAAAAGACACGACATTGCCACCCATTACCTAGACAAAACCCTACAAGACTACTTTGGCAACGGAACGAACTAATGCAAGACCCAACTACCTCCTAACCTACAACCCTAATACTCGACCTCCACATCTTCCTACCCGACTCATATTTAATACGGATAAAAAAGGGGTTGACCGGCAAATTATATGGTTAACTATATGTTATGGACTCATTTGTGGGACGTGTCTATGCTAGGAGCAATAAGTGAATTCAGTATTTCAATAGGCTTAGATCTCTTCTTTTAGTTGTTATCTATTTTCTGTTTAATTATTTCTAGAATAGGTATTTCTGTTTTTATAAAGCCTAAATATTAGGTTTCCTACTCTTGTAATAAGTCTAGTCCTATTTAACAGACACAGAAGGAATAAAACAGAAGGCCAACTTTTATCAGAAAACTACAGAGGATTGGAGTTCTCCCTAACGAGCTCTAAGGTTTCAAACTCCCTTCGACGAGTTTGATTGTTTATTCACAAAAGGTAGATCAAGGAATCGAAATAAGGAAAAGAGGAATCGCCCTGTGACACGATCTATATCGCGGGACCTTAACAAATTGGTAACAGAGCCAAACACGATGGGCGATACTAGCAAGAACAAAGAATTGAAATCTTTACTACAAGAGGCACAAGCTATGAATGACGCTAGGGTTGCGGAAGTGGAGAGAAGGTTGGGTAGCCAGATGCAACAACTATCGCTTCAATTGGAGGAGCTGATTTCTGGACTGAATCGTAGCACTAATAAGGACGTTGATGGAACTGCTAGCAGCCACAATCCATTGGGACAAACTCAACAGAAGCAAACCAATTTTTCAGCCACTCACTGGAAGTGGGGTGGTTCCCAGGTATACCAAACTGGATTTTTCTACCTTTGATGGTTCTATAGATCCGTTAATTTGGTTGCATCGCTGCGAGAAGTTTTTCTCTAATCAGCATACACAGGAGGAGGACAAGGTGGGATTAGCCGCTTTCCATATGCTAGGTGAGGCACAATTGTGGTACCATCAGCTAGAGATTGAGAATCCTTCCATGAGTTGGGTAGAATTGAAGGATTGTTACACTCTCCGTTTCGGACCACCCGCTCGAAGCAATCCCCTGGGAGAGCTAGTCAACTTGAAACAAACAAGTTCAATTGAGGAATACCAACGATTGTTCCAAGAACGATTGGCACGAGCCAGCAAATGTGTTCGTATTGATCAGCAAGTAAGCTTGTTCACTGCTGGGTTGGCTGATTACGTCCGACTTGACGTGGAACTCCATGATCCACCAGATTTGGCTCATGCTATGAATTTGGCTAGGTCATTTGACAGGAAACAAATGATGTTGAAGGAAGTAACGGCGCGGAAAGGGGCTTGGCAGAGCAGTAAGAACAATTTTTCTCCCAACATGGCAACTTCAACACCTCCACTTTCTACGGGCAGCATTGCATTTGGGGGAAATAAAGATGCAAGGTCAGTAAGTTCATCAACCCCTTTCATAAAAAAATTATCTAGAGCAGAAATGGCAGAACGAAGGGCAAAGGGCTTATGTTATAATTGTGACGACCCTTACACGGTTGGACATCAATGTAAGAAACTCTTTTGGCTGGAGTTGGCTGATTCTGATGACGTAGAAACTACAGCTGAAGTTGAGTCCGAGCCTGCTATTTCTTTGCATGCCATTACAGGATAAAAAAGTGAAGACACCATGCAAGTAAGGGTTGTTATACAAGAGCAATCACTGCTAGGGTTGGTAGATTCGGGAAGCACACATAACTTTATCAGTTTAACAGCTACCCAACGCTTAAACATACATCCTCAGTCTCACTCAAGTGTTACTGTTTCAGTTGCTAATGGTGATAAGGTTCAAAGAAAAGGAATGTGCCAAGCAATATCATTTTCCATTGACAATACTATTTTTATTGCTGACTTCATTATTATTCCTTTGCCTGGGTTTGATATGGTGCTAGGTGTTAAATGGTTACGAACCTTGGGGCCAATCCTTTGGGACTTCGCTACACTCACCATGAGTTTTGTTTTAAATGGCTATCAAGTCATCTTGCGAGGGCACCAGCCTTGCACCACTTATCAACTCCATTTACTTCAAGATTCAGACCATTTTCGCTGTAAATTGGAAGAATTGTTTGCTGAATTTGCTGATTTATTCCACGAACCTTCAGGGCTGCCTCCTTTACGAAATTGT